>CM061141.1:230522035-230622035 GCA_030789695.1 Scilla litardierei | reverse complement strand
TATCGACAATGATCAAACCGTAATCGAAAAAAATAATGAAATGAACGAAGAAGAGCCTAGGGGGTTGACAAACCTATGAGCAGTCGATACATGACCGGAAGATGGTTGGACGAACAGAAAGTTTTCTGAAAATGTCGAAAGAAGCTCAACGAGCACTCGGGGCAGACGAATGAGCAGACGGACGAAGTGAATAGATAAAGCCCTAACATGAGATTAAATCAAACGAAGAAATAATCTGGACCGTTGGATCAAACTAAATTTGCCATTTAAACCATCGACATGCGCCTGGTGAAGGATAGCCAGGCGTCTTGAGATTTAAAAGTAAAAACATAAATTCGATGAGCCAGGCATCTTTATGGAGAGCATCAGTCGTCTAGTCAAAAGAAAATAATATGGTTGGAAAAATTTGGGGTATTCTGACGTCTGTTGAAGACCAATCATGTGCCTGACCAACTGTGTATGCGTCTGATGATTCTTTAACAAACGCCTAGGTTAATGAAGAGAAGACAGTGTAGCTCTCGGTAAAATTTGTTATAACAAAAATTCCACTGATCGGGCAGCTGATGTTCAACAGCCAGGCGCTTAAACTACTGTGCAGTCATTTGGTTAGAGACTGCAGATGTCTGGTCGAATAAAAATTTCTAAGAGACACAAAAATTAGATACAGTAGACGTCTGGTACGACTACACAAGGCATCTATCCATTTCGGAATTCTTAGAATGAGCCTAGAATTACATCTAAGAGAACTCTCAAGCTAAATGATATGAGATCACTATATCTAAGCATGAAGCATCAAAAAATACATAACCAATCATCGAAAATTTGACGATATTCAAATCAAATAAAAATTTCTCAACCATAGCACAAAAATCATAGATATGTCGCACAAAATAACTACTCATGTATGAAAATGAGATATATAACTCAATCAATTCAATATAGCATGGGACATGGTATAATACATGAAATGAAGATGAAATATGGTATGATGTATGAGAAAATAATCTTATAGAGTTCAGATTCACCCATTATCCCTAATTCTCTCCTAAGCCTCACAAAGGAATCCTCCTTGAGTGGTTTAGTGAAAATGTCGGTGATTAGTTTTTGGGTGTCGATGTACTCTAGTTTTACATCCTTCTTGAGGACATGATCATTAATAAAGTGGTGTCTAATGTCAATGTGTTTGGTACAAACATGTTGTACCTGGTTCATGGATAAACAAATAGTACTTTGCTTATCGACCATGATTACACATGTACCACAATCGATACCATAGTCTTTAAGTATTTGTCTCATCCATAATACATGTGCACAAGCTAGACTCGCATCGATATATTTCGCAGTGGTCGTTGAAAGGGTTACCGAATTTTGTTTCTTGAAAAACCAAGACATAAGGGAATTTCCTAGAAAATGGCAAGTGCCACTAATACTTTTCCTATTGGATCTACATCCGGCAAAATTGGCATCGCTATAAGAGATTAGCTCATGTGTGCATGACTTTGGATAAAATAATCCGTAGTTAAGTGTTTGGTTAATATAACAGAAAATCTGTTTGACCGCAATCAAATGTAATTGTTTTGGTCGTGATTGATATCGTACACATAAGCATACAGAAAACATGATATCAGGTCTACTTGCAGTAAGATAAATTAAACTACCTATCATACATCGATATTGACGAAGGTCAACATCCGTTCCATGCTCATCTTTATCAAGATGCATCGTCGTGCTCATTGGAGTATGCTTGGAGGAAGAACTTCCTATCCCGAAGTGCTTGATCAACGCCACATTGTACTTTGTTTGGTGGATGAAGATCCCTTGTTCCAATTGACAAATTTGAATTCATAAGAAGTAGGTGAGCTCACCCATGTGGCTCATCTCAAATTCATCCTGCATGGACTTAGCAAAATCTTAACAAAGTGAAGTGTTAGTAGAACCTTATATGATGTCATCAACATAAACTTTTATAATGAGAATGTCATGATCAAAATACTTACTGAAAAGTGTTGAATCAACCTCACCCATTTTAAAACCCAAATCCTAAAAGAAAATCCTTTAGACGATCATACCAAGCTCTTGGAGCATGTCTCAAACCATAAAGCGCTTTCTTAAGTTTTAAAACATGATATGGAAATTTTTCATGGATGAACCCGGGTGGTTGTGAAACGTAAACTTCCTCATTAACTTAACTATTTTAAAATGTACTTTTAACATCCATTTGAAAATTTTGAAATTCCTGAAAGATACAAATGACAATAATAACCTAATGGATTATAATCTAGCTATCGGGGAAAAAGATTCTTTGAAATATATACCTTCCTCTTGCTGGTAATCTTGAGCTACTAACCTTGCCTTGTTTCGGACGACGACTTTATTTTCATCTGTTTTGTTCTTGAAGATCCACTTTTGTTCCAATAACATGGTGGCCTTTCGGAAGAGGGACTAGTTCCCATACATCATTCCGTTCGAATTGGATGAGCTCTTCTTCCATCGCCATAATCCACGAGCTATCTTCACATGCTTCATCAATGTTCTTTGGCTCTATTATTGAGACGAAGGCACAATATATGTGAATTGCTCCACCCTAGGCCTTGTATGGACTACATCACCAATATCACCAATTACTTGGTCTTGTGGATGATGTGGGACCGTATCAAACTTCTTGGGTCAACCTGGATCATTTGGAACATCCTCAAGAATATTGTTAGGAGGGTTAGTTTCAATAGAATAATCCAATTTAACATTTTGCATGTTATCACATAGAAATTCTAAGCTATCATCATCATGAGATTTAGGGGCATCAAAATCCTCATAAACTGAAACGTGTAAGGATTCCTCAACCATTGAAGTTCTTTTATGGTATATTCGATAAGCCTTGCTACGGTTGAAATATCCAATAAATATTCCTTCATCAGAACGAGAATCAAATTTATCTAGATTGCCATTTGTGTTTTTAATAAAACATTTGCAACCAAAAACATGGAAATACTTTACTTGAGGCATTTTATTATAAAATATTTCATAACAAGTTTTGTTCGTACGGGGTCTCACAAGAATTCTATTTAGCAAATATCATGCGATATGGATGGCTTCCGCCCATATTTTTCGTCCAAGCCGGCTATCACTAAGCATAGTGCACGCACATTCTATTAGAGTTTTATTTTTCCTTTCTACAACACCATTTTGTGGTGGGCAGAAGGGAAGGAAAAAGTGAAAGTGATCCCTTTATCATTACAAAATTTGGAGAATAGTTCATTATCAAATTCGCATCCATGGTCACTATGAATAGTGACAATATGGATGTCTTAGGTCCTCTGAAGTTTCTTAGAGAAAATAATAAATTTGTTAAGGGAATCATTTTTTACTATTCAAAAAGCTTACCCAAGTAAATCTAAAGAAGTCATCAACTATAACAAGTCCATAAGTGACATTCCCTAAGGATTTAACTCTAGTGATGTAAAAGCTCTATGAGCTTATGATAGCGAACGGGTACGGATCACGAAGGAGTGTCGAAATACCCGTCCCATTTAGTGCCAACGACCCAAAACCCAACTTTAAGGCGGAGGAATACCTTGTCAATTGAATGGCTCACTCGACCGCTGGGCTCCAGCTGATACCCAGGGGTAGATTAATGGGACCGAGTAAATGAGCAGCTGTTACCGTGAATCCCAGAGAAGATCGCACCCGAATCAATGAGGGGCATTTACTCGTAATCATCAGGGAACTGCCTAAAAATACCTCAAAAGACAATGGTAAAGGGGTTCCAATTCCCAATATATGAGTTCTAACATATAGACTCTACTCTCTGAGCATATACTTCTTCCACTATAGAGCATGCGACGTCAGATCTGAGACGAACATCCTTGGGTCGACCTCAGCTGCTCCAAGCTCCCTCTCATCCTTAAGTTCCCGTTCTAACTTAATCATCGGAGGGGATTTGGGTCGGAACCCAGATCTGACCCCCCGACGCATCCTTTTGGTGCAGATCGACGAGTCACTATCTATTGTGAGGGACACTCCAGAGCCTCCCAGTCTCGATCCATCGACATACAGGCCGCTCGATGGTCGATCGAGCATCGCAACTCGTACATCATCCTTCATCCAACCCTAGTTCTTCCAACCTAGGGTCCCACTCAACCCGTTGACAAGGCTCCGACTCAGCACGAAGGGTCCACATCAGCAACTCAATTGTTTTGGTCAATTTTGGCCTTAACAGGTTGACACCATCTGTGGGAAACAATATTCAACATCCCAGTCGATCAAATATCTCCACCATGTCGGCTCACCCTCAACACCCTCTGACAATTCTTTGGCACCTCCCAGCGTTAGCTCCATCAACATAATAATGTGATGTATACCGCACCCGGAACTATCAACCGCGTTCCAAAGCTCCTATGCTAGAAGGTTGATGACAATATCCATGGGGCAAAAGTATCACAGAGATTCTACACCTCCTATATCCTTCTCGGATGAAGATCTAGAGGGTGTAGAACTGTCACATGATGATGCCGTCATCATCACAACCACCATCAACGAGATCACCGTAAAGAGGTTACTCGTCGACATTGGAAGCTCATGCGACGTGATTTTCTTCACCACGTTGGAGAGAAGGAGACTGTCCTCAATGAAGTTGAAGCCGTATTCGGGATCTCTTTTAGGATTCACCACGAATTCCGCCCTGATAGCACGCATCATCACCCTACCAGTGACCCTAGGTACGCATCCACGACAAGTCACCTGCCTGACCAATTTCATAGTGGTGAAGATCAATTCGGCATTGACGTGCGTTTATATTTCATATCTTCACGCACGTTTTCTTTTGTGTTTTCCATTATTTTCCGCAGTCTCGTACCCGTTTTCTCGTATTTTCATGTTTTCTTTCACTTCTCCGTGTTTTTACGTATTTGCAGGAGTTTGCCAGCGTAGGGGACGTTTAACGACGATATCATAAGTCCCTGAAGCAACGGAAGGAGTCACGCGTGATCCACGGGGCCAAACGATGAAGATCTCTATCTTTCAGCCCCCACCCAATCGGTTGGACACAGCCAACCGATCGGGTGATGCACGCGTGCACGACCCGGTCAGACGTTGAAGCAACGAAAAGTGTCAACCGATCGGGTCGCCGACCGGTTCAACCGACTGTTCTCTCTGGAAATTGGAGCTGAAACTCAACCGATCAGGTGATATTCACCCGATCGGTTCACCTGTAGCCGTTTCCCCGAAGAAGATGACCCGGAGAGCTCACCCGACGGCCGGCTGACCGTGCCAGAATATCGCAAGTCTCTGTCTTTTTGGGCAACAATTCTAATTGATCGGTTGATTTTTCAACCGATCGGTTCACCCGATGACGCTCAAGATCCAAACGACGAGCAGCTTCTGCCAACCGACCGTGTCGCCTGATCGGGTGAAATTTGGAAGATTGCTGCCGAAGTTCACAGCAGGTCACCCGATCGGGTGATTTTTCACCCAATCGGGTGATGTCGTTTTCTATAAATATAGACCCTAGGTTTTCAGAAACGGGAGAGATGTTATTTTTGCTGTTTTTTCTCTCTCTCGACGGCTGTAATTTTTTGGATGTTTGTAAGTTGTCTGATCTTCACCAAACTTTAATATAGTGTTATTTGCATTGCTCTTACTACGTTTCAATCGCCTGATCATGTTTTTAACGGTCGATTTTGATTTAGATTGCTTTTTAGTAAATATGTGTGAGTAGTTCCCAAATCTGGGATTTTGGTAGAAACCCCTTCGTGGGTTCTCCCCGATGCGTCCATAGGACTAGGAAACCGATAGGGACTAGGAATCTATGGGTTATGTGGGGTGTTTCATTGTCATCGGCGGGAACAAGACCGCCTTTCACCGTTGGGCCAAGGGGGAATTAACTTGGCGGTTGACTCCCTAGCCATAGCTCACGCCCTTTGCGTTGACGTCGAATCCTGGCGCGCGGGAGCGGCATGATGAGACGTTGGGAGTTATCATTGCGAGCTTAGTGCTCCCGGAGTCGGTCAGTGTTAATGGACATAGGAATACCCACTGACCGAACCCCGGGTAGTCCGGTGTATCATCCTGGGCACCGACCGGAATATCGGGCCCATGGGACGCCGGTATCACTCTTTGAGGCAACGTCTCACCATTAGACTCTAATTCTGATCGTTATCCTACCCGTAGGCCGTGTTGGCGAGAATCGTACAATAGGGTGGAAACCGAAGTCCCTGGTTTCCCTTTATATCGTTTATCCCTTTCATTCTATTTTCTGTGACAACCCATCTACCGATTCGGGCTAGCTCACCCATGGGGTAAATCCGGTCCTGTCTGACACAAGCACAACCACGCCTCCCTGAGTTCGACCCCCAAGCCACTCTACAACACAGTGCGCTTGCGGTTATAAATATTTAAATCTCACGCCCCCTATCATATATTCCACACATCTGACACGCACAAAGCGGGGGATGTCAAGCTTTATGGCGCAGTTGCCGGGGAGGCAACGTGCTTGTTATTTCAGGATCTCATGAACCCTTGAGTCTAGCTCTCATCTCTATCTCGCGATAATTTTCGCATTCTTCATTTTCGTTTTTTATTTTCTTATTTTTGTTTTATAATTTATCTGTTTCTTTCCCAATTTTTGCTTCACGGGTGTTTGTTGCTTTTCATGCGCAAGAGTTCAAGAAGTCTCGACGACTTGATTCCCATTGATCCGGAGATAAACGCCACCCTAAGGCATTTTGCCGCAGAGAAGCGAAGAAGAGAATAGCCCGAAGACATGGGGGAGAACACCCCACCTCACAAGTCCATGCTGGAGTACTCGATGCCATCCATCGAGTCCACCTCCGCCATCCGTCCTCCTGCTATTATGGCGCAAAGCTTCGAGCTTAAGCCGTCTTTGGTGACGTGGATCCAGCAGGATCAATTCTCGGATGCACTCATGGAGAGCCCCATCGAACATTTGGACTCCTTCTTGGAGAAATGTGACACCTTCCGGATAAATGGTGTCACGACTGAGGTGATCCATCTGAAGCTATTCCCCTTCTCTCTGCGAGATAAGGCCAAGCTGTGGCTTAGGGGGAAGGACCCGAATACGTTCAACACTTGGGAGAAGCTTTCAAATGCTTTTCTGACGAAATTCTTTCCTCCGGGGAAGACCATGAAGCTGAGGAGTGTGATCTCCTCCTTCTCCCAAGCCAGCCACGAGTCCCTGCATGAAGCTTGGACAAGATTTAAGGAGATGCAGCAAAGATGCCCTCATCACGAGCTTCCCAAGTGGCAGATAATCAATCTGTTCTACAACGGATTGAGGGACGACTTGAAGTCTTCAATGGAAGCCACGGTTGGGGGGGTCCTTCATGTCCAGAAGTGAGGAAGATGCCGGGAACATTCTAGAAAATATGGCATCAAACAATGAGAGGTGGTGTGACGAGAGAGCCACACCTAGATCTGGGGGTATCCACAGGGTCGAGGACGTTGACAAATTATCCAGCAAGTTTGACTTGCTGTCGACCCAGATCTTCGCGCTAATGGTAGGAGCCGGTGGCGCCGGTACATAACATATTGCGGCGGTGGAATCCGAAGTCATGGGAGACTTCGAGGGTGGTGACATCTCACCACCGTTGGACCAAGCGAGCGCACTATTCTACAATCCTACGGGAAATGCGCCGTATCCACCACGGACTAGCTCCAATCTGGCCTTCTCTCCAAATAACCGGAACCACCCCAACCTTAGCTACTGGGCGTCGTATCAACAGCCGCCTCCTCAGCAACAACATCAGCTAATATATCAACCGGCTGGCCTCAGCAGCAGCAGTTTCAGCAGCAGCAATTTCAGCAGCAGCAGCCTCCACAACAGTATCAGCAATATGCTCCCAGGAATCAGCAACCCATTCAGCAGCAGCAGCAATATGGCCAACAGAGGGCCATCTCTCCGGTTGAGTCCCTCTTGACTCAATACTTCACCAACCAGGAGAAGATAAATTTGAAGCTGGAGATGGGGCAGAGAGTTCTCACTAATCAGGTAACCCAGCTGGGGTTACAAGTGGCGAACCTTAAGAGGCCGCAGAATCTATTGCCGCCACAACCTGAAGTGAACACGAGGGGAGCAAATCAGAATTTGGCACTCACGCACGAGAATACGAATGTGTCCGCTATCGTATTGAGAAGAGGGACACAAATCCCCACAAGAGTGCCCCCCAAGGAACCGGAAGCACCGTTGGTCGTAGGATGACCAATTGAAAAACTGAATGACGACGGTGCTTCGTCGCCAAAGAAAACGACTCCGGAGGGAGTCCCTGAAGAGGAGAAGAATAAAACCGAGGAAGGGAGCTGTAATTTTAGCCTGTATGGATTAATACACTAGAGGGGGGGTGAATGTAGGATCCTGTCAAAACAACGACGTTAGGATCGAATAACATAGACTTACGCTTGCGTATGCGGCACCGTAGTCTCTGAACTTCACCCTCGGATTCGCCACAACGGTCGGTACTTCATCACGGAGGATCGAAACAGCGTTTCACCGCCTAAATCTCTATTTAGAAGAGGATTTTAATGGAAGGGAGAAGAAGAACATAAGTTGCCTTATGCAAACTTATGGCATGGAAAGTGTAGTATGAATGCCTTACCCTTGGGTCCTATTTATAGGATTTAGGGGTAGTTATTGTAGGAAATAACTAAATATAAGCTTATTAGCCTATATTAGCACATTCATTTATCCTCTTCTTCATTCACTTATCAAGTGCCTTTATGCACTTATAAAGTGAATTTTTCCACTTATCGAGTGGCTTTTTCCACTTATCGAGTGGTCCTTTTCACACGAGAAAAGGTTCCCTCCGCGCACGCTTTTGTGCACACGACATCTGAGGTCCGTATACCCTCATACATCCCCTCATGGGTGTATTCATGTCGTCCATATCCAACATCTCCCACTCACACTTGAGGGGATTGTAAGGAAACATCTTTTCCTTCAACTCTTCTGTTTATCATACCGAGAAATAGACCGTATGACCGTCATGCGCATAGAGTCCGCTGTTGTGCACTTGTTAGAGATACATAACACTCCTCGAGGTGCAAAGTTGAGTAGATCAACGCATGCTTTACCCTAGATTATTTCTTCACATTTCTTATACTTTACATTCAACAATTGAATCCCATCTGGATTACAATTGGCTGGCCAGCTTTGAATCTCTAAAGTCCAAATGTGAATATGAAATTAATCTTCCTCTTTTTGTGATCCTTTTGATCTTGACTTGACTTGCTTTTCTAACATGCCCCGCCGGACCGATTTGACCATAGTCCATAAGCAACATGCTAAGATAGCAATCACCCAGTCAAATCTAAAGGAACCAATTAGAGTCCATAAGGGTAATGAGTTAAGACCCATGTGGTCTTTGGGTCTCACATAATAGTAAACACAATTACTATTCTAACCCAATGGTCAAAATGCATACGTAGTATGAATACGTATTACAACATCACTCCTTTCCTAGTGAGCGTATGTCTTAATGATGTTGTAAGGATGATGATCAGACACCACAATGTCTGATTTTGAGTCCCTTTTACTACTCAAATAATCTTCTGGACCCACATCCCGCATAAGACAGATAGGATTTAAGAGTCCTATTAGATCTTTTGTAAGCATCCATATGATGCAGATCTTTCATACGACCATTTTGTTTAAGTCATGATTCTAAATCATCCGTATGACGATTTAGACTTTAAACATGTCTCATCTTTATTTTATCCGTCTGATATAATAAAGGCGGTTGCTCATGTGAGAGAGCCAACCTCAATCTGTCCGACATACTAGAAAACCAGCTGAGATTTAAAAAATGTATACAAACATTTCCAAGAAATTCATATGCAATGTTAAAAATAACTTATTCTTTTATTAAATTTTGATCTTTTACAGACATGGGAATTTACATTTGTACAACTCAGCTCTTACGCAACCCTTGAGATGATAAGTGTTTGTAAAACACATCTCTGGGGATCGCCTTCGTAAGCGGATCCGCTATCATCTCATGCGTAGATATGTACCTTATGTATACCTTCTTGGTCTTATCATAGTCTTTTGCAAATTTGTACTCTTAACCGCTTTCCAGTGTGTTTGCCCTGGATTGGATTGGTAACGACTTACCATTCCAATGACAAAACAGATGTCCGGTCTTGTACACATCATAGCGTACATAAGACTACCAACTGCACTGGAATATGGAACTTTTTCCATATTTTCCTTTTCCTTTTGGTTCTTTGGACACGATTTCAGACATAAATTATCGCATTTGCTTATAGGAGTATCAATGGACTTGTAGTCATGCATATTAAAACATTCTAGAACCTTATTTATATAAGTCTCCTATGAAAGAGAAAGAAGTTTCTTCGAACGATTCCTTGAAATCTTAACTCCAAGGATATATGCGGCTTCTCCCATGTCTTTCATCTCAAAAACTGATGAAAGCCATACCTTGATATCCATCACAAAAGCCCTTGTCATTTCCGGCTATTAAAATGTCATCTACGTATAGAGACATAATAACGTACTTGCTTTTAATCCTCTTGATATATACACAGTTATCTTCATCAAGCATGGAAAAACCATTTGATAAGACAACTTCTTGAAATCGTATATACCATTGCCTTGAGGATTGTTTAAGACCATATATGGATTTACGAAGTTTACAAACCTTATGTTCGTTTCCTTCTTTTTCAAACCGTGTTGGTTGTTCCATATAGATCTCCTCATCCAATTCTCCATTGAGAAAGGCAGTTTTTACATCCATCTGATGTAATTCGAGGTCTAAGCAAGCTACCATGGCCAGAATCAGGCGAATCGAGGTAAAACGAACAACAGGTGAGAAAGTCTCTTCGTAGTCTATCCCTTCCTGTTGCGTAAAACCTTTCGCGACAAGGCAAGCTTTATATCTGTCTATAGAGCCATCAGCCTTATGCTTGATCTTGAGAACCCATTTGTTCCCAATAGCTCTACGTCCTCTGGGTAAGTCAACTAAGTCCCAGACTTGGTTAACTTTCATGGATTCCAACTCTTCCTTCATTGCTTCCATCCATTTGTCTTTCGCAGGGCATGATACGGCATGTTTGAAAGTAGCAGGCTCGTCATCATCTTATAGTAAAGTCATAAAGGTTTGCGGAAATTCATCCTTAAATCTTAGAGGAGCCAACCTTGTATGACTACTACGTCGTATTTGAGATTTTTCAAGTCCTTGGTGACTCGAATTTAGATCAATTCTAATATCACTCCCACTTGGAATGTCATTAGAAATGCTCCCACTTGGATCATTATTCCCGTATGGAATAGGATTAGCATCATTCGTATCATCCATTGGTGAAGGTTGAAACATATTTTCGTCTTCACCAAGAATTCTCCCACTCGAATGAGGTAATCCTTCTTGATCATTAATCTCAAATAGAGATAAGTCCTGACTTATCTCGCCCTGTCTTGGAAACTCGTTTTCCAAGAAAGTGACATCCATCGACTCAAATTCAATTAGACCTCCATTGTCTTCCTGACTAATGAAAACATAACCTTTGGAGTTTTCTGCGTATCGTATAAAGATACATTTCCTTCCCCGTGGCCCAAGTTTGCCATACTTATGGGAGGAAATATGTGCGTAGGATGCACATCCCCAAGGTTTTAAAATGTTTAAGTCAGGAGACCTTTGGTTCCACAACTCATAAGGAGTGGAGCTAACTGATTTCGAGGGTACGCGGTTTAAAATGAAAGTGGCCGTCAATAATGCATCACCCCAAAAGGTGATTGGCAAGTTAGCTTGCGCCATCATTGAACGGACCATTTCCATTAAAGTCCTATTTCTCCTTTCTGCAACACCATTTTGTTGAGGAGTATAAGGCATAGTTACCTGATGAACTATGCCCTTTTTATCACAAAGTTCCTTAAAACTTGCTGATTGATATTCACCGCCCCTATCGGTTCGCAAGACCTTAATCTTGCGATCTAATTGATTTTCCACTAAACTCATATAGTTTTTAAAGCAGGTTAATGCTTCACTTTTGTGGGATATCAAATAGATATGTCCGAATCTGGTGAAGTCATCAATAAAAGTGATGAAATAGGACTTCCCGCGTCTTGTCTTGACATTCATCGGACCACATATGTCCGAATGGATTAGCTGTAATGGAACCTCGGCCCTTGTGCCGGTTCCAAACGGCTTGCGACAAGATTTCCCTACAAAGCAATGTTCGCAAGTCGACATTTCGACCTTTGAAACATTGGATAGAAGGCCACGTTTGGCAAGTCTATCCATTCGTGTTGGTCCAATGTGACCAAGCCTTGCGTGCCAACAAATTATATCAGACTCATAAGTCGAAGAATTTGTAATAAGGAAATTTTCATTACAAAATGAAGAGTCAGACATTGTATTTAATACAATAAATCCTTTGAATACATACCCAGTACCAATTAAGGAATTATTACAAAACAAGTCCACTTTACAATCATGAAAAAACCAGCTATAACCAAGACCCATTAACACGACCACAGATATAATATTCCTTCGAATATCTGGAGCGAAGAGGACATCATGTAGTAAGATAGTGCGGCCGTTGTCCAAGACTAGCTTGCAAGTCCCAACGCCTTTCACTTCAACACGTGTGTTGTTTCCTACATAGATCCACTTTGTTCCTTGGGGTATCCGGTGTTACTCCACGAAGGACCGTCTGTCCCTTGCTATGTGGTCGGTGGCACCTGAATCAATTATCCAAAATGGATTAGATTCCACAAGAAATATTGAACTAGAAACACATATGTAACTATCATTACAAGTTACCTTGTCACCTTCATCCGTACAAGAACGGGCGTAGTGACCTAACTTGTTGCACTTGAAGCACTTGATCCTCTTCAAGTCATTCTTCTTGTGCCATTTCTTGTGCCCACCCTTATGTTTGGGTTTCTTGGTAGACTCAGGTTGCTTATTACGTTCATTAGTAGACTTCGAATGATCTTTCCGTTTCTTTCCCCCGTGTGAGGAACTAGCAACCATGTGCACTTGGCTTGGCAGTCGCAAGCCGCTCTTCCTCTAACTCGAGGTGCTTAGAAACATCGCTGAAGGTCTTGATGCTCTCATTGTGAGTGAGATGCATCTTCATTTGGTCCCACCCATTTGGCAGGGAATGTATGACTGCTTGGATTTGTTGCTCATCAGTGAGCACATGACCTGCATCCTTTAACTCTGAGATTAGATTCGCCATATGTCGCAGATGTTTCCTCATGGAATGATCTGGACGTTTCTTGTATGAATCAAATCTTATAGTTAAATAACGAAGTTTGGACACCGATGTGCCACCAAACTTCTCCTCAAGCTTGGACCATATGTCCATGGCTAGGTCATGCTCTCGGAAGATGCGCATTATGTCATCGGCCATACTGGACAATAACGTAATGCGAGCGATCTTGTTCTTCCGAGACCAAGCATCAAAAGCTTCCTTGTCTCGTCTGTGTTGGGCTGTAGTGCCCAACTCGGGTTCAATCATTACGTTCTTCAGAGTTTCGAGCACTTCTTGCTCCTCTAGAACGTATTGTATCTTGATAGACCATAGTTTGTAATTATCGCCGTTGAGTTTTTCACCTCTGTTTAACTCAGCGACGATGTTCTTTGAAGCGGAAGACATTTTAACTCTAAAATGCTGCAAAAGACACAAAACCGAAGGTTCGATCAAAAATCATTGCATAAAATTCTTATACATAGATATCACTCCCACTTGGAATATCCCACTTGGAATGATATTATTATATTTGATAAGTTACTTTCGAAAAATATTGAAGATGTTGCTCTAGAATCGGAAAGGTCTCTACGATTCCAATCACCATCTAGAACAACCTTCAATATTTACCCCTCACTTATCAAACGATAGTACTCTTATAGTACTTCGCAGCGGAAAAGCGTTTTTGAAAACGTATTTTTCAAAAAATATTTTGCAAACGTATTTTGCAGTATTTTGAAAACGTATTTTTCAAATGCAAAAGCGATATTGCAACTTAGTACCCTTATGATACTAGCGAAATATACGGTAATCCCTGGCCATTGCCGGGATGAGCCGTAGCCGTGCCAAGGCCGGATCCCCCTTTTGGGGATTTTTCAGCAAGCTATCGTCGCCGGCTCCCATATGGATCCATGCGCTCCCCTTCTGTAAGGGAATTTGACGCAGATAACTTCCGTCGGCCCCGTATGGACCGGCCATGCATGTCACATTCATGCAAGCTTCCCCCCCAAATACAGGGTCAACTGGGGCTCGGCACTGGCCGAAGCCGGGGCCGACAGTGGCCGGGCACTGGCCTCGGCCAGGTCCGACAGGCCTCAGCATGGCACATTGCCAGGGCCGGCCGTGACCCTGGCAGCGGTCAGGGCTGGCCTTGGCCAGGGCCGGCCAGGCCACTGGCCAGGCCCTGGCCTGAGGCCAGGGCGCCGGCCCTGGCCCCTGCCAGGGCCGGCCAGGCCGGCCCCTGGCTCTGGCCGAGGCCGGCCAGGGCCTCCTGGCCCTGGTCTAGCCTCGACCAGGCCTGGCCCTGGCCACGGCCAGGGCACCCTGGCCGACCAGAGCCGGCCAGGTTCTGGCCGGGGTCGGCCATGGCCATTGCCGGCCATGGCCCTTTGGCCATGGCCGGCCATGGCCCATATGGCCATGGCCGGCCACCCCCTTGCATGGGGTTGGTCGCACACACTCCCCCCCTCGACGGGGTGGTTTTCGTTGTCATTTGGCCGTAGCCAACCCCCTCCGCATGGGGAGGGGGGATGCATAGCCTCCATGGCCCATATGGCCATAGTGATCATGCACTAAATGTCATCTTCTCCGATGGGAATAACCACCATCTTCTTCTCCGATGAGACACCCGTTCGTCGAGAAAGTAGTTATTCTCTAATGGCCGTGTGCCAAAATGAAAAAATAACATACTCTAAAGTTTGCAAACTACACGCTCCACATGAAGAGAGCACACATTCTCAATTGAATGGAGACTCAGCATCCATGAAGAGTGCGAGCTTGGCGATATGAATGGTCGGTTCTTCCCGTCAAGGAGAGTTCCTGCCATATCCGTAATGACAGAAGACCCTAACGTGAAAAGAGCAACCGCTGCGTTCTCTCCGTCACGAAGCGTTCCTACCATATCCATAATGGTAGGATACACATTCGTGAAAAAAGTCAACACCTCGTTCATTGGTTCGACGGGGCGACGGTTTGACCGGGGCGAACCCGTGTGGCTCTGATACCAATGTAGGATCCTGTCAAAACAACGATGTTAGGATCGAATAACATAGATTTACGCTTGCGTATGCGGCACCGTAGTCTCTGAACTTCACCCTCGGATTCGCCACAACGGTCGGTACTTCGTCACGGAGGATTGAAGCAGCGTTTCACCGCCTAAATCTATATTTAGAAGAGGATTTTAATGGAAGGGAGAAGAAGAACATAAGTTGCCTTATGCAAACTTATGGCATGGAAAGTGTAGTATGAATGCCTTACCCTTGGGTCCTATTTATAGGTTTTAGGGGTAGTTATTGTAGGAAATAACTAAATATAAGCTTATTAGCCTATATTAGCACATTCATTTATCCTCTTCTTCATTCACTTATCAAGTGCCTTTATGCACTTATAAAGTGACTTTTTCCACTTATCGAGTGGCTTTTTCCACTTATCGAGTGGTCCTTTTCACACGAGAAAAGGTTCCCTCCGCGCACGGTTTCGTGCACGCGACATCTGAGGTCCGTATACCCTCATACATCCCCTCATGGGTGTATTCATGTCGTCCATATCCAACAGTGAATAGTGTATATAATAAAAATGTTGCAAATAAAATGTTACTGATATTTGCAAAAGATGGAACAGAAATAAAATGACAAGTACTGAAAATAAATCAATCACAAACACAGAAATTTATCCTGGTTTGGATCCTTGTGATCCTACTCCAGTCCTCTACCCCGTAGAGATTTTCAATCCACTATAATCACTTGCCCCGCAAGCACAAACTTACAAAAATGGCGACACTCCCCGTGTCCCAAACTTTGTACAATCTCTAAACAGAGATTCAAACCTGTTAAATAATGAAATAGAAAAACACCTATAGCCTTGGTATAATTTTCAGAGAAAGAATTCAAGGATGGTGTTTAGAAGATGAACTTCAAGATGTATAAGATATGTAATGAAGAGCAATACTTGAAGTTCTCTGGTTCATAAAAGAAAAGAGAGATCAATCGATTTCTTCTTGCAATTATGAACACAAACAACTTTCCAAAATGATGTTGAAAAATCCAAGTTCTTCCGTTCTTAAACGAAGAAAGAAATCTAATGATTTCTTCTTACAAATAAGAAAGGAACAACTAATGGCCTAAAGCTTTAGAAAATGAAAGACTTGATTTCAACAAATAAGAGAGTAAAGAAGAGGAAAGTGAGTGAAGAGAAAGAGAGGGTCTACCCCTCTATTTATAGTGTTTAGGGACGGTTGGGGACTGTAGTTAACGTTGGAAAACGGGCAAGAACCGTCCCTGAAAATTTGGGATCAAAACGGCTTGTTTTGAAATTGGTCGACCAAAAGGACAAATTGGTCGACCAAAATTTAGAGAGATAATTTTGACCGTTGGAAGACAGTTCTAGAATCTATACGGTTATGGGAGTTTGCATATGTAACCACATAGTCAAATTCGAAGGTTTAAAATTGTTCGACCAAAATGGAGTTATTGGTTGCCAATTTTCAAAGTTGCGAATTTTCGAAATTGAGAAGTGTAGATCTCTGAGTAATGGAACCTAGATGACTAAGAAATATTATAAGAAGGCTTTGTGACTCTAATAAAGTAAATTTACAATTGATTACATAAAGCAGTAGATAGGACTGCATCTGCAACTGAATCTGAGAAGCTTCTTTGCAGGAGATCCTTATCAAGTGATTATATATCCAAGTCATGGATTATGTGCCTTTGACTTTCCAGCTTCATGAATGATATATCTGATTGAGTATGCATGAAGATATCTGATTGTGTGGAACTCAGCATTGATTTGTATCTGCATACATAGAGTTAGTAGCACTGAATGTGTTTGTCATATCAAAACCATATGGGAATAGAAATATGGAATTATGAAATTCCAACATTCTCCCCCTTTTTGATGATGACAAACATGAAAAATATATATCGTTAAAATTTAACGAATCAGATATACTCCCCCTGAATATGTGGATTTTGTGAATACTCCCCCCTGAGTAGATGAAATATATTCTCTCCCTTTGGAATCCTCAAAAAGAGGGAAATTAGGGTTAGTTAAAAAAAGCGAAAAAATAAGGGAGAAATGTAATTAGCGGCAAAAGATGGAGTATATAGCTGTAAAAGTAATGAACAAAATTTGGTCATAGAGGAAAAAGAATATGTAGGCCGAATAGAGTATAGAGGCCGAAAAAGATTTGTTGGAGAATATAGGGGGGAGGCCGAAAAATGTAGAATGCCAATAAAAACAATGAATAAAACCAAAAAATAATTGGTGGGAAGGCCACTTAAAAATGAAGAATTGGCATGATAGAGCGAGCCTCGGGCTATAGCGGTATAGAGGAAAAAAAATAATTTTAAAAGAGGACACAAGAGACTTGTCTTGTGGCAGGGTGCGAAAGGACCAACAGGGATACTTGGTGGTGTGTAGTAACATAGGATATATTGGAGGAAAAAAATATGTGTGCCAGGGAGGAAATCTTGTACAAAAATAAAGTTAGTAAGAGAATATCCTGGGAGAAAGGAGACAGGCATGATATGGTCATGAAAAAAAAAATTTTCAGAACATGTAACACATAACAATGAGCCCGTCCTGCAGAAAATATGTGCATGCTCGGCAAGTGTATAGAATATAATCCAAACATAGGATAAAGAAAGAAGTAATAATAATGAATAGAAAGCAGAACATCACATAATGATTATTCAAGTAACCAGGGGAAATACCAAAAGTATCTTGACAGAACAACTAGAAGAGAACAGAATATCACAAAGCAAAGTAGCCATTGACAACCAAGGGACATAGCAAAAGAAATAGGTGATAACAAGTACAGAACAACCAAGACAACATCCAAGTAAAACATCACATGACGGTGGTCGATTTTGGGGTGGGCGCCGGCGAAATCAGGGTCGGAGCCGTCGAAATCGACGGTCAACGGCCTAGGATAGCGACGGAGGGTCGACTGAGGAGATGAGGCGGAGGATCGGCGATGGGCTGGTGGTTGGAGGGAGGCGCCGGCGGGTTTATTGGGTGGAGGCCGACGAGTTAGGGTAGGGCGGTGAAAATGGGTGCTTCGGGAAAGAGAAAAAAAAAGCCTTGGGAGAAGATATTTTTTGTGACTTATGATCCCTTGGCAAGAAGTAAATAGGAAAAATAATCAGTTAAGGGAAGTTGTGGGAACTGAAAGAATTCCAATCGGTAGATCAGTTGGAGAACGAATCCCACTCAAATTTGAAAACGAAAGGATGGGTTCAGTTGTGGAAACAAAAATGGAGGGAACGGGTAACGAGAATAAGCGGGAAGACGAAGTAGTTACCGAAATAATAATAAAAAAATCGACAATTAGCGACCAATATTGGGGAATTGGTCGACCAATTTTAAAAATAGCCAGAAAAATTTGAAAAAATGTGAGAAAAATTCTAAAAATAAAAATAAGAATGTATTATAAGTCTGATTCACTAATTATTCCTAAATTCCTACGAAGCTTAATAAAAGTCTCTTCTTTCAAAGGTTTAGTCAAAATATCAGCAGTCTGATGTTCAGTAGCTATAAATTTAAGAACTATATCTCCTTTCTGACTATGATCATCTAGAAAATGATGACGTACATCAATATGTTTGGTACGAGAATGATGCACATGATTTTTAGAAAGATTAATAGCACTAGTATTATCACACATAATAGGGCAAGTAGAGCAATCAATACCATAGTCAGAAATAGTTTGTTTCATCTATAAGATTTGAGCACATGCTAAACCGGCGGCAATATATTCTGCCTCGGTTGTAGATAATGAAATAGAGTTTTGCTTTTTGCTAAAACATGAAACTAAAGCATGACCTAAAAAGTGGCATGTACCACTGGTACTTTTACGATCTGATTTGCAACCAGCAAAATCTGCATCACTATATGATAATAAATCAAATGTGCTTGTCTTGGGATAAAATAAACCAAAATCAGAAGTGTGCTTAACATATTTAATAATCCTTTTTACGGCAGTTAGATGTGAAACTTTAGGATCTGCCAGAAAACGTGCACATAAACATACTGAAAACATAATGTCTAGTCTACTAGCAGTTAAATAGAGTAGAGAGCCAATCATACCTTTGTAAAGACGTTGATCAACACTCTTACCATTGAAATCTTTGTCGAGAGAAGTAGATGTACTCATTGGAGTATGTTTTTCTGCAGAACTTTCTAAACCAAAACGCTTGATGAGTTCTTTAGAGTACTTGCTTTGGTGAATGAAGATTCCTTCCTTCAATTGTTTGATTTGAAGACCGAGGAAGTAATTGAGTTCACCCATGTGACTCATCTCAAATTCTTTCTGCATAATCTTAGAAAAATCTTGACAAAGAGATTCATTAGTAGAACCAAAAATAATATCATCAACGTATATTTGAATAATGATTATGTCAGATTTAATGTTTTTAATAAAAAGAGTGGAATCTATTTTACCAATATTATAACCAGAATTTAAAAGATAGATTTTAAGTCTTTCATACCAAGCACGAGGTGCTTGTTTGAGACCATATAAAGCTTTCTTCAATTTGAAAACATGATTTTCTTAATTTTCATGAATAAAACCAGGAGGTTGTTCAACTTAAACTTCCTCCGTAAGAAATCCATTTAAAAAAACAGTTTTGACATCCATTTGAAATAATTTAAAATCTTTAAAACATGCAAATGATAATAACATGCGAATAGACTCAAGACGTGCAACTGGTGCATAGGTTTCATCATAATCAATACCTTCTTCTTGATTATAACCTTGTGCAACCAATTGTGCCTTGTTTCTAATTACCTGACCAGATTCATCCAATTTATTTTTGAATACCCACTTGGTACCAATAATTGAATGATCTGTAGGTCTGGGAACTAATTCCCAAACATCATTTCGATGAAATTAATTGAGTTCTTCCTGCATAGCAATAATCCATGAACTGTCTTCACATGCATCTTTGATATTCTTTGGTTCAATGGTTGAAAGAAAAGCACAATGCGCCATTTGTTTAATTTGACGACGAGTTCTAACTCCATCTGTAATATCTCCAATGATTAACTCCGATGGATGATTTGGAACTTGTGCAAATGCTTTAGGAAGATCTGTATTATCTGAAATAGACTCAACAGAATGTTTAGTAGCATCAATTTCATCAAGTTTAATATTATCTAAAGGATTAGATAAAGGTAACATATTCTCTTCATCATCAATGATGTGAGAATTAGATGAGGGGTTCTCATCAAATGTGACATGTAGTGATTCTTCAATTGTTGAAGTTCTTTTGTTATATACTCTATAGGCTTTGCTACGTGTTGAGTATCCACCAAAAATACATTCATCAGATTTTGAATCAAACTTATCAAGTGCATCTTTAGTATTAAGAATGAAACATTTACATCCAAATACTTTAAAATATGATACACGTGGAATGCGATTAAAGAATAATTCAACACAAGTTTTATTAAGCAATGGCCTTATAAGAACTTTATTCATAATGTAACAAGCAGTTGCGACAGCTTCAGCCCAAAAATATTTCGGTAATTTACTATCACAAAGCATTGTTCTTGCACATTCTTGTAGAGTTCTATTTTTCCTTTCTACTACTCCATTCTGAGGAGGAGCACAAGGAAAAGAAAAATTGTGAGTAATGCCATTTTCATTACAAAAATTGGTAAAAGATTCATTTTCAAATTCTCCTCCATGATCACTACGAATAGTGACAATGTTAGAGGATTTGATCTTTTGTATCTTTTTACAAAATATTGAAAATTCTTCAAATGCATCATTCTTGTTTTGTAAGAATATAACCCAAGTGTATCTTGAATAATCATCAACAATGACAAACGCAAATCTACTTCTATTTAAAGAAGCTATTCTTGTAGGACCAAACAAATCTAAGTGTAGAAGTTCTAATGGTCTCTTTGTTGAGATAACATCCTTTGATTTAAAAGAAGATTTGTGCATTTTTCCTTGTTGACAAGCATCACAAAAATGTTTGTGTTTGAAAGAAATATTTGGCATTCCATTTACTAATTTGTGTTTTGAACTGTGTGCTAGATTTTTGAAATTAGTGTGTCCAAAACGTTTATGCCATAAAAGTGTATCATCAGATGTAATCATTAAACAATGATTATTAGTGGTAACAGACATGCATAAAATATAAATGTTATTCTTACGCTTACCACGGAACAAAACAGATGACATATCAGAATCATAAATAATGTAATCATTTTGTTCAAAAACTATTTTGTAATTTTTATCGCATAATTGACTAATGGAAAGTAAATTATGTTTCAAACCGTCAACCAGGAGAACATTCTCTACGATAGGCTGATTTGTATTGCCAACTGTTCCAGTGCCTATGGTTTTGCCTTTGTTGTTTTTGTTGGATCTATATCCTAACCTAGAGGGGGGGTGAATAGGCTTATAAAAATAATTCGTGCAACCCACGAATAAGCACACACAGTTATAGCAGCAACAAGGTAAATAAAAATGCAGACACAAAGTACACAGCAGATTTACCCTGGTTCGGTCGTCCCAACGACCTACTCCAGCCCCCAAAGCAGAACTAGTATTGAATAGCGCAATAGGTACAAAACCTCAAGTTAGAGCACGCTCAGAGCACCCTCTACGTCTCTACACTCGCCAGGCTCTCAGTACCACACACACAGTGTTTTCTCTCACTATCAATCCTAGTAAAGCTTTCTACCAGCTAGTCCCAAACTAGCTGGGTCCCACTTGTCTAGTCCCAACTAGACAAGTCCCAAAATAGTCACACAAAAATGGTAAAGTTTCCCCTTCAAAGATCTATCACCATTGCTACACAAAATAATAAAGTTTAGAGTTTAGGAAGCTCAGATTGTGTGGCAGCGATGTCTTCGTCAATAAGCACGGGCCAGAAGTCGTCTGGCAAGTAGTAGTGGTCTCCTCAGCAACGGCAACTCAAGATGTGGCTTTTCGCAAACAAAGGTCTTCTGAAATTTGTTCGGCCAACCCTAAGCACTTGCAAACAAATCTCTGTATGAATTTTTGGCCTTGACTTTTAGGAACTTGATGATTAAAACTTTGACCCCTGGATGAACTTTGATGTGGCCTCTGCCTTTTGATGTAAACCCCAACGAGTTGGCAAAGTCCCCTGATTTCGGCCCTGCACAAAGAAAAAAAAGCATAGCTTTAATTACTTAAAAAACAATACTTACCTTCGGCTATGTGAGGAAATTTGTGCAGCCTTGATAATAATGCATGCGGCTCTGCCTTGGAAATACGAAGCACGCGGCTCATCAAATTTTCGGCCTCAGCTTGTTTGGGATTTTTGATCAATCAATACAATTCGGCCTGGGTACCCTCTAAGCATTAATTCGGCCACCACTTGTGTTGCCCTCCGGCTTCTCTCTCATGAGTAAGTTCAATTTGGAGATAGTTAAAGTTGCGGCAGTAGCTTGCACAAACAATGTGGCCGAAAAAAGCCTACACCCGTCACCCTCAGAAATTTTTGCTTCCCTTTGATAAATGCAGTGCCTTGGAGAAAAAAAACATTAACAATTCTCCCGTTAGAAAAATTGATTTGCTCAGGTGGCCGGCTTGACCCCCACGTGATGATGTCGGCCTAGGCTTTTTTCGTTTTTGTTGCCTGCAAGATCAAAAGTACAAGTTATAAGAAACAAAGGGGAATTAAAAAATTGCTTATAAGAACTTTGTGATTCCTGTGTTTCCTCCTTTTTGTTTTGATGCACATGCCCTCAGCCAATACAAACTTTGAAGCTTTTGTTTCTTTGTGAAAACTCAAACACCCCTTCTTTTGGCCACTTGATGATTCAATGTGCCTTGGTATACTCGGTTGAAACTGCCTGGATGCGTGCGCCCTTCTCAGAGAGATGTGCACTCTCTCCTATTATTTCTATGTCTTGATTCCACCTGAAAAAGAAACAAAAAGAGGCAAGGGAGAAAATAAACAATTACGGTTTACAAACCCCTTGTCTCTCTCTCTCTCTCGCGTATTTTGATAGGCTCTCAATGGTGCGGCTTCTCCCAATTAATTTGTTGTGCACAAAAGATGATGGTGCCCACACAAAAGATGATGATGTAGTCAAAAAAAATGTGGCAGGCTCAATTATTTCGGCCAACTCCTCTTGTAGATTTTGAATGGAGAACTACACAAAAAAAATTGATACGCAGGTTGCTCCCTTGGGAATTTTGTGTGCGGCTGACACCAAAAAGAAAAACAAAACACCACTATTTCGGCTTTTGATTGATGGTATGTCGCGCGCAAATCTTTGAGAATAGATGATGGGTTTTATAGGGAGATGCTAGGGTGATGCGGTTGTGGGGAATCCTATTTTGAATTGGAGTTGGAGATTTGGTTCTATCACTTTGCACCACAAATATGAGATATGATTTGATCAAGTTGGGATTTGATAACAATTCAAATTGGATATGAATTTGGAATAAATCTATAATTGATTTGACCAAATCCCAAATAGATTCTATCTCTCTCCATATTGACCAAGTCAAATCGCTTTGTGTATAGTACTTTGACCAAGTCCATTAGTTGTGTGGATAGCAATTCCTCCACCGGTTGACTAAGTCATCACTTTGAGAATTTACCGCTTTTCCATTCATGAAACACACTTAGCACACACGTTAGATAGTTCGCACACGTTTGTCATCATCAAACCAAAGATCCTAGATCGTTGCATCCAACAATCTCCCCCTTTTGGTGATGAC
Source organism: Scilla litardierei (assembly GCA_030789695.1). NCBI lineage: Eukaryota > Viridiplantae > Streptophyta > Magnoliopsida > Asparagales > Asparagaceae > Scilla > Scilla litardierei. Next base: position 230,598,106 of record CM061141.1, on the reverse strand, counting down.
AAACTCATAAAAGATTTGAGCAATAGATGCGTGTAAGAAGTGTGTTGAAGGGTGTAATGCAACATGATGTATGGATGAGTCATTCAAGCATTACAAAGCAAACATGAGTCATTCAAGCAATACAAAGCAAACATGAGTCATTCAAGCATTACAAAGCAAGCATGCACAACAAATAGTAAATACAAAGGTATGCTCCCCCTTCTCTCAAGCTCCCCCTTCAACATTTATCCAAGTAAGTATTTTTCATGCTCCCCCTTTACCAAATAATACTGACAAATAATACTGACATCAAGTTTATCAAATCTTTCTTTTCTTTCTCCCCCTTCTAATCACCAAAAGTGGATTAATGAAGTCACAAAAATATTCCATGCAAAAATAAGCCATTATTAAATGTAGCGTGCAATTTGCATGAGTTTTCCAAAGAATAGACCATTCAAGCTCATAGAATTTCATAACAGGACTTCTCCACCTTTGTGTAAGTGTAGTGATATTGACAATAGAGTACAAGAGGAGATTCAATTTTAGAAAATCAACCAAATCAATCCACATTTACCAATTTTAATGAATATCACTAGGATTGATTTTTTCCACCTCATCAAAGACGAGTTCAAGTTACCAAACCCCAAAACATGGCCTAAAAGGACTTTTAAATGTGGGGTGGCATTGCTTGACGAGTTACATACACCAACGCTAATGATTACCCATGAAGCATACGTTGGATACTCGTGGGTTGTGTATTAGCCATGAAGTGTATCCATTTTTCATACGGAGCAATTTTCATATTTTTTTTCATATACAATTCTTTTGTGCTCAATTTTAATTCATTGCTAAACACTTCATATCCCTTAGAAAATTCAGAAATTAATCATTCCTACATTCACTTTCCATTATTCTTCAAAAGAATCTCCAAAAGCACTAAAAAGTCAATTATCGTGAAAGTGCAAATGTTGGTGTAGAAGTCAAATTCGAAATTTATGAGACATGTCATGGCTACTAAAAAGAGAACAACATGTTCATGTAGCTACAACAATAATGAATTAACTTCTACAAGGGATAGACTTGAACATTCATACAATACCACTTAAGATAAATCATAAAGGATATTCATTTAAGGCCAATTTTTTTTTATTTTTGGGGTTTTCAATTTTTTTTTGTTTTTTTTTCAGAAATAAAAACATTAAAAAAACATGCAAGCATGCACACAAACAAAAATAAATCAAGCACACAAAACAATCTATGAAGGTATACGATGAAATGTAAAGAGTGATAAAAATTATACCTTCTCGTCGCTATTTGACGAAGGAGCTAAAATAATGAGACATTGAAAAGTTTGCTCCTCGCCAAATCTCCATCACACCTACATGAAAGGTGTTAATTGTGACCTTGGAATCCAACAAGGTCCACGAGTGTTAGCCATTAAAGATTTAGGAACCCAAACTTGTTTAAACTTGATATTTGTGTTCCTAAATTTACAATAATATGAAGTGTGGCCTACACTATCACAAGTAAAGCACTTTGCATATTTGTTCTTTGCAGTAGAGGGTACATTGTGGAATTTCTTGAATTTTTTCTTTTCAACGTTTTTCAGACCAAAACCAAGTCATCTTCTATTATTGCCATATAATTGATTCTCTAAAATAGTGTCCAACGATTGTTTTCCCATAGAGAATTTCTTAATGGCTACTTCAAGATGAGAGACTTTGGTTTTTAATTGTTTATTTACTTCCACAAGTATCGTGCATTTACTAATAAAAGCTCTCTTGTTTTCCTCTTCCTTCTTTTCAATTCAATCATTTTTCTTTTAAAGTCATTATCCAACATACAGAATTTATCATTAAGCTCTCTAATCACATAGTCTTTTTCAGTTTCGAGCTTAATCAAATCAAGTTTAAGCATGCTAATTTGGTTTAATAATGAGGAACAAGAGATACAAGGAGCATTTTCATCAAAGCTTTCTTTTTCCTTCTTCATGACTTCAATAGTAGACTTACAAGCATTAAGTTCAATTTTAAGTTTTTCATTCTCTTTAAACACCATATCATCTCTAACTTGCATGTCATAGTTCTGATTTTGGAGACATTCAATAGTGAACTCATGATCTACTATTTGATTTTGCATTTCTTCAAAAATTTTAAGAAGTTCAGCTTTGCTACTGACGGTGTCTCATCTTGGATCCCCATCAAAGCCATGCAAGAATGGGCTTCATGTTCCTCCTCGCTTTCAGCTTCGCTATCCATATCCCATGTTAATACCTTCGCTTTTCCTTTTCCTTTAGCGAGCTGAGCAGTTTCATTTGGGCAATCCTTCATCAGATGTCCTCTTCCCTTGCATTTAAAACATTGCATTCTATCAGTAGACTAGTCATAACCCGTGCCCGCGGGCACGGTTCATTTAAGATTTTCCCCCGCGAAATCTTTGTTCCCTAAAAAATTATTTTCACAGCCAAAATTTATAAGAACAACAAATTAGCGTAAAAATATTTAGTGGCTTGGGCAAATTCGGCGTGGGCAAATTCGGCACGGACGGAATAACAAATTCGATGCGGGCGCCTTCAAATTAGCGTAACAATATTTAGTGGCATGGGCGCATTCGGCGTGGGCACCTTCGGCGCGGAACAACAAATTCATCGTGGGCACCTTCGGCGCGAAACAACAAATTTGGCACGGGCGCCTTCGGCAAATTCGACGTAGAATAACAAATTCAGTGCATGCGTCTTCGGCACGAAACAACAAATTCGTCGTAGAACAACAAAGTCGGCGTGGGCGCCTTCGGCGGGGAACAACAAATTAGTGTAAAAAAATTCGGCACGGATGCCTTGAACGTGGAACTACAAATTCGACACGAAACAACAAATTCGGTGCAGGCGCCTTCGGCATTGAATAACAAATTAGCTAACAGATTTATTCACCACCCTTGATACCTACATATGCCACATCATGGTATGCCTAACAAAGCCTCATTGGTCTTTTTTTGCTGTGGCTACAAAATGCATTTCCAATTTTCCAAGCTAGAAACTCAAGAAACACCACAAACTCAACATACATATTAATAAGAATGAATTTTATGCATCGATTGATATAAAAGTTACATACAAAACCTTTAAAGACATTTCTTGCCTATTCTCAAAACAAAAGAGCATATGAACAGTATCAAAAATAAACTGATACTAACCATTAAAAACAGAAAAAGAAAAGAAGAGACAACGTAATCATGAATATACGTCTTCTATACATGATCATCATTCCATATGTGATCATAAATACATCTGATTCTGTTGCTGTTGCTTGCCCCTTTATCTTCTTTGGAAGTTGAATGTCTTGATAGAAAAGCCAAAGACCACAGCGAAGATCACAGTGAATCCAACCATCGCAAAAGCAATCCATCCCAAGAAGTCGTACCTGAAACCAAAGTGGTGCCCAATGTATTCAGACCCAAGATTTCCAAGCAAAACAGACAAATGACGATTTCATGAAATATTTCTTAGTAACATGTGTGATAAGATCTTTGAAATCAAGAGTAAAAAGACAATGAATTGTAAGAGAAATCAATTTATGGATATCCAGTGGCACCAACATCTTGAGGATTAAGGATGCAATAAAAAATTAAACTCTGAAACATCACAGTTTTTGATGTTTTGTTTGTTGTCAGAGTATGTAGCTGGAGGCCTAAAATAGTGCAATTGATTAATGAAACTTATTTTTTACTTCTCTCTCTTGCACTCACTCTATACATATTTACATTTGCCCCTAAAACAACCGAATACTCATCTAACAGAATGAAACTGCACTACTAATTCCAATTTACATTCCCCCATGAAATTGCTGAATATTCATTTGACAGAATACAACTGTAGTACAAATTCCAAGCAACCAAGAAAACTTTTGACCTAACAACAGAACTGACAACTTTTAAGAGCTGTTTTAGAAATGTCACAGAGCTCTTTTAGGTTTGACAAAAACACAACACACATAATATACGTCATTCAAGGGAAGAAAGAATACATAAGCATCATACAAAGATTGAGGACATGCATTCTGTTTAGCTTCTGTTTACAATTTATAACCAATTAAAATGTCAGATGAAACTGCGAACTTAACATAAAAATTTAGCTGTTAGAGTTCTGAAGGAAAATGTGAATGAGGTGTTCGTTACCTGTTAGAGTTCTGTAAGCTGGTTATTTGTTGCCGTAATTTGGAGGCATCTTGCTGATAATACTGAAATAGTTAAGATAACAATTGGGGTCAGAGAAAAGTTAAGATATAAAGCCAAAGATCAGGGAAGTGAAGTAATATAAATTCATGATGGCTCAAAATTAAGAATGAGCTAATATATTCATCATAACTTTGGGGAGAAAATATATCCGGAGAGACACCTCAGATAAACTTGGTGATAGTTAAAATTATTAGTGATTCTAAGAAAGAAAAGATCATAGGTGTAAATGTTTGCTTTGCCTTGGGCAAACAATTCTTTTAGGATTTTCCATGAATGACTCCATTATTCTCAACCTCGGAAACAATAATCCATCAGTAATTTCTTATACCAAGAAAAAAAATCCACTGATAACCTTATTCAACATGCTTGAGGGATTATTACTGATGAAACCATTAAATTTGATACACAATCATGAAACAATTAACTATGTCAACCTGTTGCTCGGATATGAATTGCCCCTTGCCTGAACTCCCATTGCATGGACAGTCCGAGCTCAGAGCTCCTGTTGCCTGGGTCCTAACACATTCATATGGGAAAAAACCCAAATCAATTAGAATTGGGATAAATCATTCTGTTTATCTGTCTAATAAATCAACCTTCGTGATTGAACAACTCATATATGCCCAAACAAAAAGATTCTGAATGTAGGTATTTGAAATAGTTAATTGTCCGATTAAATCAAATAAATCAACCTTTGTTAACATGTCTGATTATCTGTCTTTGGCATATTAATCAGTTTATCTGTCTGTCTTTGGCATGTCCTAAATACCTTTCAAGTAATTAATTGTATTCTGTTTATCTTTCAAAAGATCTATTAACTAACTGATTAACATGTCCGATTATCCATCTTTGGTATGTCCTAAATAGTTAATTGTAGGTATTTGAAATAGTTAATTGTCTGATTTAGTTGATTTATTTGGTTTTTGGACATGTTAACACATTCATATGGGAAAAAACCCAAATCAATTAACATGTCCGATTATCTGTCTTTGGCCATTCTGAATGTAGGTATTTGAAAGGTATGAAAGGTATTTAAGGTGAAACTTATTCTGTTGAACTGCTTGCAGGAAAAAAAAAGTATGTTGCATTGAAAGGTATTTGAAAAAGATTTACAGGAAAGGTATTTAAGGTGAAACTTATTTACAGAAAATCAATTAACTTATTCAGTTGAACTGCATCAGTTGCATTGAATTAAGCACAAAATTATATGTGATTCCACTTGAACTTCGGAACAAATAAAGAAGGCCAAATTGAACATGCCCATTTCACATTTGGCGATTAAGAAGAGAAATTTTCAACTGAAGACCATGAAAGTTTCTAAATTTTATAAGAAAGCAGAAATAAGCTAAACACAAAAAAAAGAACAACAGCAGATATAGCCCAAGCCAAGCAGAAGGAACCCAAATAAGGAAACGTACAAAAATAGCAGCAGGATAGAACCGAACCCGGATTATTAAATCATCAAAATCTATCCTGCCAAAACTCAAAAATTAATAGATATTTGGGATGTAGGTCCGAAAATTAAATCAAACAAAGGGAATGTGGGTGAAAAATTAAATTATAAAACCAACCTTGGGCATGCGAAGCGATGACGGCAGATCCTTCTCTTGTTCCACAGTTGTCCATTTTGAAAGGCCCTCGCTCATCCTCCAGCGATATCAGCCTTCTTATCTCTTCTCTTTCTCCAATCGATCTCTTTTTGCTCTTCAGAATTGTTTTTGTAATGGAGAGAAATTGCGGGGTTGGGCTCTTAAATCTTGGGAGCGAACTTAAATCTTCGCATAGCCTCCCTGAGATTCAAGTTGCCAGAAACCCATTCAAAAACTCCTAGCTAACAAAACTAACAATAACTGATTTAATAATGAATTTGTTGAGGGTCATATGAGCCAACGACATTCATATAGGTCTTGAGACTAATCATGTTTGCAAACAACCTACACTCAGTAAGTGCACCACTAATGTAATACATAAATTTCAGCAAAGATGCACAAAATTAAAAGATTATGTGACTTTAAAAGTATGTGGTATGAGACTAAATGTATTAAGCAGACGTCTGGTTTTTCATAAATGGGAGCAGCAATGCCGTGTATCAAAAAATGTCTGTTATTTCACCACTATTTATCATGCAACTTATTTCCCAAAGCCTCTGTCCAAATGCTTAACAGTAATCAAAAAATGTGAATTCAATAATCCAAATTTCTTCCAAAAAATTTCCCAAAGCCACTGTCCAAGATTTCCTAAAGGTAAGTTTAGTTGAGGCACATCAATTGCACATCAATTGCAGAACATCATACAACATGTTCTAAAAAGAGATAGACTTGAACAACATGTTCTACATGTCATGTTCTACATGTCATGTCATGGCTACTACATCAATTGCACATCAATTGGTGTAGAAGTCAAATTCAAAATTTATGAGACATGTCATGGCTACTAAAAAGAGAACAACATGTTCATGTAGCTACAACAATAATGAATTAACTTCTACAAGGGATAGACTTGAACATTCATACAATACCACTTAAGATAAATCATAAAGGATATTCATTTAAGCCCAATTTTTTTTTTTATTTTTGGGGTTTTCAATTTTTTTTTTGTTTTTTAGAAATAAAAACATTAAAAAAACATGCAAGCATTCACACAAACAAAAATAAATCAAGCACACAAAACAATCTATGAAGGTATACGATGAAATGCAAAGAGTGATAAAAATTATACCTTCTCGTCGCTATTTGACGAAGGAGCTAAAATAATGAGACATTGAAAAGTTTGCTTCTCGCCAAATCTCCATCACACCTACATGAAAGGTGTTAATTGTGACCTTGGAATCCAACAAGGTCCACGAGTGTTAGCCATTAAAGATTTAGGAACCCAAACTTGTTTAAACTTGATATTTGTGTTCTTAAATTTACAATAATATGAAGTGTGGCCTACACTATCACAAGTAAAGCACTTTGCATATTTGTTCTTTGCAGTAGAGGGTACATTGTGGAATTTCTTGAATTTTTGCTTTTCAACGTTTTTCAGACCAAAACCAAGTCATCTTCTATTATTGCCATATAATTGATTCTCTAAAATAGTGTCCAACGATTGTTTTCCCATAGAGAATTTCTTAATGGCTACTTCAAGATGAGAGACTTTGGTTTTTAATTGTTTATTTACTTCCACAAGTATCGTGCATTTACTAATAAAAGCTCTCTTGTTTTCCTCTTCCTTCTTTTCAATTCAATCATTTTTCTTTTAAAGTCATTATCCAACATACAGAATTTATCATTAAGCTCTCTAATCACATAGTCTTTTTCAGTTTCGAGCTTAATCAAATCAAGTTTAAGCATGCTAATTTGGTTTAATAATGAGGAACAAGAGATACAAGGAGCATTTTCATCAAAGCTTTCTTTTTCCTTCTTCATGACTTCAATAGTAGACTTACAAGCATTAAGTTCAATTTTAAGTTTTTCATTCTCTTTAAACACCATATCATCTCTAACTTGCATGTCATAGTTCTGATTTTGGAGACATTCAATAGTGAACTCATGATCTACTATTTGATTTTGCATTTCTTCAAAAATTTTAAGAAGTTCAGCTTTGCTACTGACGGTGTCTCATCTTGGATCCCCATCAAAGCCATGCAAGAATGGGCTTCATGTTCCTCCTCGCTTTCAGCTTCGCTATCCATATCCCATGTTAATACCTTCGCTTTTCCTTTTCCTTTAGCGAGCTGAGCAGTTTCATTTGGGCAATCCTTCATCAGATGTCCTCTTCCCTTGCATTTAAAACATTGCATTCTATCAGTAGACTAGTCATAACCCGTGCCCGCGGGCACGGTTCATTTAAGATTTTCCCCCGCGAAATCTTTGTTCCCTAAAAAATTATTTTCACAGCCAAAATTTATAAGAACAACAAATTAGCGTAAAAATATTTAGTGGCTTGGGCAAATTCGGCGTGGGCAAATTCGGCACGGACGGAATAACAAATTCGATGCGGGCGCCTTCAAATTAGCGTAACAATATTTAGTGGCATGGGCGCATTCGGCGTGGGCACCTTCGGCGCGGAACAACAAATTCATCGTGGGCACCTTCGGCGCGAAACAACAAATTTGGCACGGGCGCCTTCGGCAAATTCGACGTAGAATAACAAATTCAGTGCATGCGTCTTCGGCACGAAACAACAAATTCGTCGTAGAACAACAAAGTCGGCGTGGGCGCCTTCGGCGGGGAACAACAAATTAGTGTAAAAAAATTCGGCACGGATGCCTTGAACGTGGAACTACAAATTCGACACGAAACAACAAATTCGGTGCAGGCGCCTTCGGCATTGAATAACAAATTAGCTAACAGATTTATTCACCACCCTTGATACCTACATATGCCACATCATGGTATGCCTAACAAAGCCTCATTGGTCTTTTTTTGCTGTGGCTACAAAATGCATTTCCAATTTTCCAAGCTAGAAACTCAAGAAACACCACAAACTCAACATACATATTAATAAGAATGAATTTTATGCATCGATTGATATAAAAGTTACATACAAAACCTTTAAAGACATTTCTTGCCTATTCTCAAAACAAAAGAGCATATGAACAGTATCAAAAATAAACTGATACTAACCATTAAAAACAGAAAAAGAAAAGAAGAGACAACGTAATCATGAATATACGTCTTCTATACATGATCATCATTCCATATGTGATCATAAATACATCTGATTCTGTTGCTGTTGCTTGCCCCTTTATCTTCTTTGGAAGTTGAATGTCTTGATAGAAAAGCCAAAGACCACAGCGAAGATCACAGTGAATCCAACCATCGCAAAAGCAATCCATCCCAAGAAGTCGTACCTGAAACCAAAGTGGTGCCCAATGTATTCAGACCCAAGATTTCCAAGCAAAACAGACAAATGACGATTTCATGAAATATTTCTTAGTAACATGTGTGATAAGATCTTTGAAATCAAGAGTAAAAAGACAATGAATTGTAAGAGAAATCAATTTATGGATATCCAGTGGCACCAACATCTTGAGGATTAAGGATGCAATAAAAAATTAAACTCTGAAACATCACAGTTTTTGATGTTTTGTTTGTTTTCAGAGTATGTAGCTGGAGGCCTAAAATAGTGCAATTGATTAATGAAACTTATTTTTTACTTCTCTCTCTTGCACTCACTCTATACATATTTACATTTGCCCCTAAAACAACCGAATACTCATCTAACAGAATGAAACTGCACTACTAATTCCAATTTACATTCCCCCATGAAATTGCTGAATATTCATTTGACAGAATACAACTGTAGTACAAATTCCAAGCAACCAAGAAAACTTTTGACCTAACAACAGAACTGACAACTTTTAAGAGCTGTTTTAGAAATGTCACAGAGCTCTTTTAGGTTTGACAAAAACACAACACACATAATATACGTCATTCAAGGGAAGAAAGAATACATAAGCATCATACAAAGATTGAGGACATGCATTCTGTTTAGCTTCTGTTTACAATTTATAACCAATTAAAATGTCAGATGAAACTGCGAACTTAACATAAAAATTTAGCTGTTAGAGTTCTGAAGGAAAATGTGAATGAGGTGTTCGTTACCTGTTAGAGTTCTGTAAGCTGGTTATTTGTTGCCGTAATTTGGAGGCATCTTGCTGATAATACTGAAATAGTTAAGATAACAATTGGGGTCAGAGAAAAGTTAAGATATAAAGCCAAAGATCAGGGAAGTGAAGTAATATAAATTCATGATGGCTCAAAATTAAGAATGAGCTAATATATTCATCATAACTTTGGGGAGAAAATATATCCGGAGAGACACCTCAGATAAACTTGGTGATAGTTAAAATTATTAGTGATTCTAAGAAAGAAAAGATCATAGGTGTAAATGTTTGCTTTGCCTTGGGCAAACAATTCTTTTAGGATTTTCCATGAATGACTCCATTATTCTCAACCTCGGAAACAATAATCCATCAGTAATTTCTTATACCAAGAAAAAAAATCCACTGATAACCTTATTCAACATGCTTGAGGGATTATTACTGATGAAACCATTAAATTTGATACACAATCATGAAACAATTAACTATGTCAACCTGTTGCTCGGATATGAATTGCCCCTTGCCTGAACTCCCATTGCATGGACAGTCCGAGCTCAGAGCTCCTGTTGCCTGGGTCCTAACACATTCATATGGGAAAAAACCCAAATCAATTAGAATTGGGATAAATCATTCTGTTTATCTGTCTAATAAATCAACCTTCGTGATTGAACAACTCATATATGCCCAAACAAAAAGATTCTGAATGTAGGTATTTGAAATAGTTAATTGTCCGATTAAATCAAATAAATCAACCTTTGTTAACATGTCTGATTATCTGTCTTTGGCATATTAATCAGTTTATCTGTCTGTCTTTGGCATGTCCTAAATACCTTTCAAGTAATTAATTGTATTCTGTTTATCTTTCAAAAGATCTATTAACTAACTAATTAACATGTCCGATTATCCATCTTTGGTATGTCCTAAATAGTTAATTGTAGGTATTTGAAATAGTTAATTGTCTGATTTAGTTGATTTATTTGGTTTTTGGACATGTTAACACATTCATATGGGAAAAAACCCAAATCAATTAACATGTCCGATTATCTGTCTTTGGCCATTCTGAATGTAGGTATTTGAAAGGTATGAAAGGTATTTAAGGTGAAACTTATTCTGTTGAACTGCTTGCAGGAAAAAAAAAGTATGTTGCATTGAAAGGTATTTGAAAAAGATTTACAGGAAAGGTATTTAAGGTGAAACTTATTTACAGAAAATCAATTAACTTATTCAGTTGAACTGCATCAGTTGCATTGAATTAAGCACAAAATTATATGTGATTCCACTTGAACTTCGGAACAAATAAAGAAGGCCAAATTGAACATGCCCATTTCACATTTGGCGATTAAGAAGAGAAATTTTCAACTGAAGACCATGAAAGTTTCTAAATTTTATAAGAAAGCAGAAATAAGCTAAACACAAAAAAAAGAACAACAGCAGATATAGCCCAAGCCAAGCAGAAGGAACCCAAATAAGGAAACGTACAAAAATAGCAGCAGGATAGAACCGAACCCGGATTATTAAATCATCAAAATCTATCCTGCCAAAACTCAAAAATTAATAGATATTTGGGATGTAGGTCCGAAAATTAAATCAAACAAAGGGAATGTGGGTGAAAAATTAAATTATAAAACCAACCTTGGGCATGCGAAGCGATGACGGCAGATCCTTCTCTTGTTCCACAGTTGTCCATTTTGAAAGGCCCTCGCTCATCCTCCAGCGATATCAGCCTTCTTATCTCTTCTCTTTCTCCAATCGATCTCTTTTTGCTCTTCAGAATTGTTTTTGTAATGGAGAGAAATTGCGGGGTTGGGCTCTTAAATCTTGGGAGCGAACTTAAATCTTCGCATAGCCTCCCTGAGATTCAAGTTGCCAGAAACCCATTCAAAAACTCCTAGCTAACAAAACTAACAATAACTGATTTAATAATGAATTTGTTGAGGGTCATATGAGCCAACGACATTCATATAGGTCTTGAGACTAATCATGTTTGCAAACAACCTACACTCAGTAAGTGCACCACTAATGTAATACATAAATTTCAGCAAAGATGCACAAAATTAAAAGATTATGTGACTTTAAAAGTATGTGGTATGAGACTAAATGTATTAAGCAGACGTCTGGTTTTTCATAAATGGGAGCAGCAATGCCGTGTATCAAAAAATGTCTGTTATTTCACCACTATTTATCATGCAACTTATTTCCCAAAGCCTCTGTCCAAATGCTTAACAGTAATCAAAAAATGTGAATTCAATAATCCAAATTTCTTCCAAAAAATTTCCCAAAGCCACTGTCCAAGATTTCCTAAAGGTAAGTTTAGTTGAGGCACATCAATTGCACATCAATTGCAGAACATCATACAACATGTTCTAAAAAGAGATAGACTTGAACAACATGTTCTACATGTCATGTTCTACATGTCATGTCATGGCTACTACATCAATTGCACATCAATTGGTGTAGAAGTCAAATTCAAAATTTATGAGACATGTCATGGCTACTAAAAAGAGAACAACATGTTCATGTAGCTACAACAATAATGAATTAACTTCTACAAGGGATAGACTTGAACATTCATACAATACCACTTAAGATAAATCATAAAGGATATTCATTTAAGCCCAATTTTTTTTTATTTTTGGGGTTTTCAATTTTTTTTTGTTTTTTAGAAATAAAAACATTAAAAAAACATGCAAGCATTCACACAAACAAAAATAAATCAAGCACACAAAACAATCTATGAAGGTATACGATGAAATGCAAAGAGTGATAAAAATTATACCTTCTCGTCGCTATTTGACGAAGGAGCTAAAATAATGAGACATTGAAAAGTTTGCTTCTCGCCAAATCTCCATCACACCTACATGAAAGGTGTTAATTGTGACATTGGAATCCAACAAGGTCCACGAGTGTTAGCCATTAAAGATTTAGGAACCCAAACTTGTTTAAACTTGATATTTGTGTTCTTAAATTTACAATAATATGAAGTGTGGCCTACACTATCACAAGTAAAGCACTTTGCATATTTGTTCTTTGCAGTAGAGGGTACATTGTGGAATTTCTTGAATTTTTGCTTTTCAACGTTTTTCAGACCAAAACCAAGTCATCTTCTATTATTGCCATATAATTGATTCTCTAAAATAGTGTCCAACGATTGTTTTCCCATAGAGAATTTCTTAATGGCTACTTCAAGATGAGAGACTTTGGTTTTTAATTGTTTATTTACTTCCACAAGTATCGTGCATTTACTAATAAAAGCTCTCTTGTTTTCCTCTTCCTTCTTTTCAATTCAATCATTTTTCTTTTAAAGTCATTATCCAACATACAAAATTTATCATTAAGCTCTCTAATCACATAGTCTTTTTCAGTTTCGAGCTTAATCAAATCAAGTTTAAGCATGCTAATTTGGTTTAATAATGAGGAACAAGAGATACAAGGAGCATTTTCATCAAAGCTTTCTTTTTCCTTCTTCATGACTTCAATAGTAGACTTACAAGCATTAAGTTCAATTTTAAGTTTTTCATTCTCTTTAAACACCATATCATCTCTAACTTGCATGTCATAGTTCTGATTTTGGAGACATTCAATAGTGAACTCATGATCTACTATTTGATGTTGCATTTCTTCACAAATTTTAAGAAGTTCAGCTTTGCTACCTGACGGTGTCTCATCTTGGATCCCCATCAAAGCCATGCAAGAATGGGCTTCATGTTCCTCCTCGCTTTCAGCTTCGCTATCCATATCCCATGTTAATACCTTCGCTTTTCCTTTTCCTTTAGCGAGCTGAGCAGTTTCATTTGGGCAATCCTTCATCAGATGTCCTCTTCCCTTGCATTTAAAACATTGCATTCTATCAGTAGATTTCTGATCATTAAATTGCTTGGAAGAATTATTAAAGTTAGAACGATTAAACCTGGGTGCCATTTCATTTCTCCCATTCTTGGTCTTGATGAACTTTCTGAAGTTTCTCACCATTAGCGCTATGTCGTCGTCATCATCTTCACTTTCGTCAGCTTTCAGAGCAAGGGGCTTTATGGCTTTCTCTTTCTCCTCATGTTTCTCTCTTGCTTCAACATTTTGCAGTTCCAACTCATGGGACATCAAATTACCAATAAGGTCCTCCACCTTCAATTAAGACAATACCTTTGCTTCCTGGATGGCGGTGACCTTTGGTCTGAAAGAGCTTGGCAATGCTCTTAGGATCTTCCTCACTTGATCAAGGCTATCATATGGCTTTCCAAGCGAGCTAGACTTGTAGACTATGTCGGTGAACCTCGCATACATCTCTGATATTCTCTCTGATGGTAGCATGCGAAATCCCTCGAACTCTGCACTCAAAAGAGACAGTCTAGAATCCTTTACCTGTGACGTTCCCTCGTGTGTCACCTCTAAAGTATGCCATATTTCCTGTGCAGTTAAACAATGTGAGATTCTATTATATTCAGATTTATCAAGTGCACAAATGAGAGCATTCATAGCTTTAGCATTTAAAGAGTAAGATTTCTAATCATCATCATCCCATTTGTCATTTGGTTTTTCGATCTCAACATTTTCTACTTTAATAACATGCAGTTTATATCCTTTTTCAATTATTTGCCAAGCTTTATAATCAATAGAAATAAGGTAGATTTTCATTCGATTTTTCCAATAAGCATAATCACCTCCATTAAATCTAGGGGGACGGTAAACAGACTGACCCTCAGCAAAAGCACTATCCATATGGTTATCCATGGTCAATCCTAGGCTAGATCCTAAAACCTGCTCTGATACCACTTATTGTATCAGGATCCTAGCCTAGATGGGCGGTGAATAGGGTTATAAAAATAATTCGTGCAACCCACGAGTAAGCACACGCAGTTATAGCAGCAACAGGGTAAATAAAAATGCAGACACAGAGTACACATCAGATTTACCCTGGTTCGGTCGTCCCAACGACCTATTACAGCCCCCAAAGCAGAACTAGTATTAAATAGCGCAATAGGTACAAAACCTCAAGTTAGAGCACGCTCAGAGCACCCTCTACGTCTCTACACTCGCCAGGCTCTCAGTACCCCACACACAGTGTTTTCTCTCACTATCAATCCTAGTAAAGCTTTCTACCAGCTAGTCCCAAACTAGCTGGGTCCCACTTGTCTAGTCCCAAATAGACAAGTCCCAAAATAGTCACACAAAAATGGTAAAGTTTCCCCTTCAAAGATCTATCACAATTGCTACACAAAATAATAAAGTTTAGAGTTTAGGAAGCTCAGATTGTGTGGCAGCGATGTCTTTGTCAATAAGCACGGGCCAGAAGTCGTCTGGCAAGTAGTAGTGGTCTCCTCAGCAACGGCAACTCAAGATGTGGCTTTTCGCAAACAAATGTCTTCTAAAATTTGTTCGGCCAACCCTAAGCACTTGCAAACAAATCTCTGTATGAATTTTTGGCCTTGACTTTTAGGAATTTGATGATTGAAACTTTGATCCATGGATGAACTTTGATGTGGCCTCTGCCTTTTGATGTAAACCCCAAAGAGTTGGCAAAGTCCCCTGATTTCGGCCCTGCACAAAGAAAAAAAATCACATCTTTAATTACTTAAAAAAACAATACTTACATTCGGCTATGTGAGGAAATTTGTGCAGCCTTGATAATAATGCATGCGGCTCTGCCTTGGAAATTCGAAGCACACGGCTCATCAAATTTTCGGCCTCAGCTTGTTTGTGATTTTTGATCAATCATGACAATTCGGCCTGGGTACCCTCTAAGCATTAATTCTGCCAGCACTTGTGTTTCCCTCCGGCTTCTCTCTCATGCGTCAGTTCAATTTGGAGATAGTTAAAGTTGCGACAGCAGCTTGCACAAACAATGTGGCCGACAAAAGCCTGCACCCGTCACCCTCAGAAATTTTCGCTTCCCTTTGATAAATGCAGTGGCTTGGAGAAAAAAAATATTAACAATTCTCCCCTTAGACAAATTGATTTGCTCAGGTGGCCGGCTTGACCCCCACGTGATGATGTCGGCCTTGGCTTTTTTTGTTTTTGTTGCCTGCAAGATCAAAAGTACAAGTTACAAGAAACAAAGGGGAATTAAAAAATTGCTTATAAGAACTTTGTGATTCCTGTGTTTCCTCCTTTTTGTTTTGATGCACATGCCCTCAGCCAATACAAACTTTGAAGCTTTTGTTTCTTTGTGAAAAATCAAACACCCCTTCTTTTGGCCACTTGATGATTCAATGTGCCTTGTTGTACTCGGTTGAAACTGCCTGGATGCGTGCGCCCCTCTCAGAGAGATGTGCACTCTCTCCTATTATTTCTATGTCTTGATTCCACCTGAAAAAGAAACAAAAAGAGGCAAGGTACAAAATAAACAATTACGGTTTAGAAACCCCTTGTCTCTCTCTCTCTCTCTCTCTCTCTCTCTCTCCTATTTTGATAGGCTCTCAATGGTGCGGCTTCTCCCAATTAATTTGTTGTGCACAAAAGATGATGGTGCCCACACAAAAGATGATGATGTAGTCAAAAAAATGTGGCAGGCTCAATTATTTCGTCCAACTCCTCTTGTAGATTTTGAATGGAGAACTACACAAAAAAAATTGATACGCAGGTTGCTCCCTTGGGAATTTTGTGTGCGGCTGACACCAAAAAGAAAAACAAAACACCACTATTTCGTCTTTTGATTGATGGTATGCCGCGCGCAAATCTTTGAGAATAGATGATGGGTTTTATAGGGAGATGCTAAGGTGATGCGGTTGTGGGGAATCCTATTTTGAATTGGAGTTGGAGATTTGGTTCTATCACTTTACACCACAAATATGAGATATGATTTGATCAAGTTGGGATTTGATAGCAATTCAAATTGGATATGAATTTGGAATAAATCTCCAATTGATTTGACCAAATCCCAAATAGATTCTATCTCTCTCCATATTGACCAAGTCAAATCGCTTTGTGTATAGTACTTTGACCAAGTCCATTAGCTGTGTGGATATCAATTCCTCCACCGGTTGACTAAGTCATCACTTTGAGAATTTACCGCTTTGCCATTCCTGAAACACACTTAGCACACACGTTAGATAGTTCGCACACGTTTGTCATCATCAAACCAAAGATCCTAGATCGTTGGGTCCAACAGTTGTCACCAAAGGTAACTGTGCCTCCATCTTTGTATTTAACGGTTGAAAGCAAATTGACAATTCTCGTCATATGTTTTGAACATCCACTATCCAAAATCCATCCTTCCTTTTTAGGTACCTGAAAGATAAAACATTAAACATTGGTACCCTTTGTTTGAGGGTCCTTGGGATTAGATTTTTTGAAGACAAACCCAAGTGGAATTTGGCTTTTTAATGTAATCACTAGATTGAACAATAGACTGTAAATAATGAGAAATATAATAATTTCTGTCTTCTAAGCAAGAATTCTTAGGAACCCATATACTAACTGTAGTATGTTTCCTAGGAGATGATTTTGAAATGTTAGTAACATTTCTTTGTGAAGAAGAAGTAGGAATATTTACTTTCTTTGTGTAAATGAATGCGTGATTCTTCTTTTGTGGTTTAACAAAAATTGTTTTGCCACCAGAGGAAGAAGTATTATAAGACTTTGGTGTATCCTTATGAGAATATCCCAGTCCTTGTCTATGATTTGCTGGATATTGAATTTTTAGCAAATCATCGAGATTTGTCTTTCCTTTGTTAAATTTATTAATATTGGAAGACATCTCGTCGTATTTCATCTTTAGTGATGAAATATTTTTATCCATTTCGGATATTTGTGTATGAAGTTCTAGATTCTTAGTTTTGAGAATATCATTCTCTTTACTAAGATCTAAATTTTGAGAAGATGTATTCTCAATAGGTGTAGTGTCATTAGAAGAAGATAATTCTTGATATTTAATAAGGAGATCGTCATTATTCTGTTTCAAACATTTATGTTGACTATTTAAATTTTTGAAACGAGAATAGCGATCTTTCAATGCATCTAATAATTCTTCATTACTAAAAGCACTTACCTCATCTTTATTATCTTGTGTCATAAAGCACATATTAGCGCTTTCATCAAGGTCATCTTCTTCATCTGAAGATTCATCCCAAGTTGATGCAAATGCTTTCTTCATCTTGTCAAACTTCCTTTCTCTTCTGGATTGATCGTTGTTGTTGGAAGTTTTGAACTTTGTTTTGAGAAGTGGACAATCTTTCTTCATATGTCCTGGCCTATTACAATTGAAACAAAGAGAAGAATCAGTATTTTTAGATTTATTATTATACTTACCTTTTTGAAAGAACTTTCTGAAGTTCTTGGCAAAGAATGCCATGTCATCATCTGAGTCTTCATTATCTGATGTTGTGTTGAAGGCTAGTACTTTCTTCTTTTGATCTGATTCCTCTTTTGCATCTTGTAATGTGACTTCATGTGCCATTAAGTTACCAATTAGATCTTCCATGGATAATGTGGAAAGATCATTGGCTTCCTCAATAGCAGTGATATTTGGATGCCATTCTGGGAAGAGTACCTTAAGAATCTTGTGTACCTGATCAAGAGAAGAGTAAACTTTTCCAAGAGCATTAAGAGAATTAATAATGTTAGTGAACCTGGTGTTCATTTCTCCAATCGTCTCTTTGTCTTGCATCTTGAACAACTCATATTTATGAACCAAAGAGGCAATCTTGGTTTCCTTCACTTTATTGGTTCCTTCATGAGTTACCTCGAGTATGTGCCAAATCTCCTTTGCACTTTTGGCCTGAGATACTCGATTAAACTCATGTTTATCCATGGCACAGAATAAAGCATTCATGGCCTTTGAGTTGTTGGTCTTTGCAGATTTGACGTTGGCGGTCCAATCAGCAACATGTGTTTCTGGCTTTGTGTATCCTATCTCTACGATGTCCCAAATCTCATAATGCATACTTTGAAGATGAATCTCCATTCGTATTTTCCAATATGAGTAATTTGAACCATCAAATAGAGGAGGACGAACTTGAGAGTGCCCTTCAGGATGCTGATTGTAGTTGTGTGGAACGGCGTTTATGTTTGATGCTGAGGAACTTGTTGCCATCTTAGCCTTGCTCTGATACCAAATGTAATTTTAGCCTGTATGGATCAATACACTAGGGGGGGTGAATAGTGTATATAATAAAAATGTTGCAAATAAAACGTTACCGATATTTGCAAAGATGGCACAGAAATAAAATGACAAGTACTGAAAATAAATCAATCGCAAACACAAAGATTTCTCCTGGTTCGGATCCTTGTGATCCTACTCCAGTCCTCTATCCCGTAGATATTTTCAATCCACTATAATCACTTGCCCCGCAAGCACAAACTTACAAAAATGGCGACACTCCCCGTGTCCCAAACTTTGTACAATCTCTAAACAGAGATTCAAACCTGTTAAATAATGAAATAGAAAAACACCTATAGCCTTGGTAATATTTTCAGAGAAAGAATTCAAGGATGGTGTTTAGAAGATGAACTTTAAGATGTATAAGATATGTAATGAAGAGCAATACTTGAGGTTCTCTGGTTCATAAAAGAAGAGAGAGATCAATCGATTTCTTCTTGCAATTATGAACACAAACAACTTTCCAAAATGATGTTGAAAAATCCAAGTTCTTCCGTTCTTAAACGAAGAAAGAAATCTAATGATTTCTTCTTACAAATAAGAAAAGAACAACTGATGGCCTAAAGCTTTAGAAAATGAAAGACTTGATTTCAACAAATAAGAGAGTAAAGAAGAGGAAAGTGAGTGAAGAGAAAGAGAGGGTCTACCCCTCTATTTATAGTGTTTAGGGACGTTGGGGACTGTAGTTAACGTTGGAAAATGGGCAAGAACCGTCCCTGAAAATTTGGGATCAAAACGGCTAGTTTTGAAATTGGTCGACCAAAAGGACAAATTGGTCTACTAAAATTTAGAGAGAGAATTTTGACCGTTGGAAGACAGTTCTAGAATCTACACGGTTATGGGAGTTTGCATATATAATTCCATAGTCAAATTCGAAGGTTTAAAATTGGTCGACCAAAATGGGGTTATTGGTTGCCAATTTTCAAAGTTGCGAATTTTCGAAATTGGGAAGTGTAGATCTCTGAGTAATGGAACCTAGATGACTAAGACATATTATCACAAGGCTTTGTGACTCTAATAAAGTAAATTTGACATTGATTACATAAAGCCGTAGATAGGACTACATCTGCAACTGAATCTGAGAAGCTTCTTTGTAGGAGATCCTTATCAAGTGATTATATATCCAAGTCGTGGATTAGGTGCCTTTGACTTTCCAGCTTCATGAATGATATATCTGATTGAGTATGCATGAAGATATCTGATTGTGTGGAACTCAGCATTGATTTGTATCTGTATACATAGAGTTAGTAGCACTGAATGTGTTTGTCATATCAAAACCATATGGGAATAAAAATATGGAATTATGAAATTCCAACAGGAGCCTCAAAGTGTTCAAGCCCGTTGTGCCTTTTCCGCAACGGCTAGCCCAAGCCAAGATAGACAAAAAGTATGGCAAATTCTTTGCCATGGTCAAGGATCTAAGCTTGCAAATCCCCTTCCTTGAAGCTATAGAGACCATACCATCCTACGTGAAATTCCTCAAGGATTTGGTGACAAAGGGGTCGAGAAAGGAGAAGGTCGTTCTGACAGCGGAATGTAGTGCTCTCATCCAGCGAGCAAATCTGCCTAAGCTTAAAGACCCGGGGAGCTTCTCTATCCCTTGTGTGATCGGGGAGGTAAAGATCCATCGCGCGCTCGTCGATCTTGGAGCGAGCGTCAGTTTAATGACCTTGTCGCTATATAAGAGGATAGGGATGGGCGATTTGGAGCCCACCGGTATGACCCTACAGCTTGCAGACCGTTCGATCAAGTATCCGGTGGGTGTTGTAGATGACCTCCCTGTCAACGTAAGAGGGGTGCATGTGCCAGTGGACTTCGTCGTCATGGACATGCCTGAAGATGCGCACACCCCCATCTTCCTTGGACGGCTATTCATGGCCACTACCGACGTTTTAATAGATGTGAAGAATGGAAAGCTTTCCCTTAACATCGGCAACGAAAAATTTGAGTTCGACTTAGGGTTGTCAATGAAGCACCCCAATCCCCCGGATGATCCAAGATGTAACATGCTGGAGTTAGAAGAAGAGAGAGTTGTGGAGGCAAGCTCCTGGGAAATTCTTTCAAGAAATCCCCCCGATAGCTTGGTGAACTTATAAGAACCAGTCGGCCTGAAGAAATATGACGTTGCTGGGAAAGCGGATGCGGCATACACGGTGCCTCCCGGATTTCAAAACGCTCCTCTGACGAGGAAGAAAGGGAAAGAGCCCATGGGGCTCACCGGAGAAGAGATTCGGGTTCTGAAACGTGTGGAGGTAGACACCAATATAAGGGAGAAGTCCCCGAATCCCGTCAACAAAGGGAGGGTCGTCGAACAAGCTTTCTTGTCACCGTCGACGATACCAAAGGCCGCCAACTCTGAATCCGAAGCGATGTCGACTTTAGGGCATCACCCCCGTCCACCTTGAATATCATCAACGGGCGTCGAGCAAACGACGTTAAACAAAAGCGCTTCATGGGAGGCAACCCATGCTCTAAACTCTTATCTTTGTTTTTAGGATTTTTATTATCTTTATTTTTTCTATTTTAATAATTAAATTCAGCCGCGAGATCATCCGTCGAGAGATTTAGGCCATTTGTGAATTTTTGCAGGAAACAAGCCCTCACCCGATCGGGTGATTACTCAACCGATCGGGCGAGACGTATCAGACAATGGCCGTATCTGAGCTCCAACGAACCGGTCGGGTAAAGCAAAGCTGAGACCGGGTGGCTGACCGTTTGATCTGTGCAGAAGTCTCGGGAATTTTGGGGAATTGATCAACCGGTCGGTTGATACCAAGCGTGGTCGGGTGACTGACCAGGTGAGCTGTACAAACTCTCGGGAAAAAGTGTGAAGCAACCACCCGATCGGTTGAGTTCTCAACCGATCGGGTCGCCTGTAGCCTCTTTTCGGCAAATTTTTCGACCTAAAAGCCAACCGATCGGGTGACAATTCACCCGATCGGTTCGACTTAAACCCTAAAAATAACCCCCCCTCACCTGTTCATCTCCCTCGCCCGATCTCGTCTCTCTCTCGCCGTTTCAACTTCTCCTCCCTCGCCCGACCTCGCTTCTCCTTCAACCGGTCACACAACCCTCTCAATCGATCCATCAACTCACTTTCTCCATCTCTCCATCGATCTCTCTCCCTCTCTCTTCGATTTCACCCGCATCAAACCCTAGTTTTCGCCTAAACCCCCCCATTTTCGATATTTGCTGAAACGAGTTACCGCGGCTTCACACTCCTCCCCGTTGCATAGTGTTGGGACATCTACGAGCAAGGATCTTCAGCTCGCTTGGGTAACTCTGCTCCTTAGCTCAAATTTTTATTCTGCCCTAGAAATTTTTACTTGCTCAATCGCTTGTGTGTGTACATTCATCATATTTTTTTGCATTCACTCGCGCACACACGCCCACATGGCTAGGGACCAAAACAAGGGTAAGGCTATCATGCAAGAGGGGGAGTCGTCTCACAAGAGATGCAAGACCACATGTCCACCACACACACGCCCTCCTCCCGCACAGCCTGCACAGCCCCAACCCCAACCCCAACCTATGATCCCAGTTGAGGACCCACTGATTGGCCCGCATGGCTACCGCTTCAGGAACCAGGAGCACAAAGACTTTTACCATAGACTTGATGCTCGGGGGCATATATCGACCAAATTCACCCACACCCAAATGCTTATCGATCTCGGTGTATTCACCGAGGTCGAGACCCTCTTCGCGAATTTAGGTTGGTTAGCTTTCCTGAACGCTAGCGCCGTGTCCTACCCCGCATTCACACTCAAATTTTTATCAACACTTGTCTGTGAGTCAGGGTCGGTCGTCATATTTCGGGTCTGCAATAGAACCATTCGCACCCATCTGGATACCATCAATGACAATTTTTGGTTTCCCCATCCTGGGGAATGACACTATCTGTCCCTCCGGGTATCCCCCGAATTTGACGTCGATCAGTTTTGGTTCCGCCTCACCCTTCACCCTGACTATCCCCAAGGTAAGGCCAAGGCCTCCTCTATCATTCACCCCATCTTCCGTCTGGCCCACCGAATCATTTCTTCCACGTTTTTCCCCAGGGATAAGTCAGGTACCGTGACCATCCCTGATCTCTTCATTCTCTGGGCCATGACCTTTCCCTTCGTTCGGGGTGATGATGGGATTTCTTTTAGGGCCCCTACCGTTCCCGTCTATGCCGGTGCTTGGCTTGTCTCCAAGCTTATGGAGATTAGCCATGCCGGCAAGGGCAAGCTTTGTTGTGGGGGCCTTATCACGATCATAGCTTCTGCTCTCCAATTTAACATTGTCATCCCCTGAGATCTTTCCACTACCGCAGGACCCTCACGTCTAGATCTTGATGTCCTGCGGCATATTCACACGATTAAGTGCCGCCCCGATGGCCGCTTCACCTTCCATTACGGTCACCCCCCATCTCCCTATACCATTCTGCCTAACCCCGCTCGCATGACTATTTATTTGGTGGAAGATTGGACATTTCCTCCTGATCCCGAGTTTATGGAGGGGCTCCATCTTCCATTCATTCCCCAGGTCGCTCCGAGACCACCTTCCCCTGTTGCCCACTTAGGCGTGCAGGATATCCCTGCGTCCCGAGGAGACTCCGGGGCTGGCCATAGTCATGCCACCCCAGCTTCACTTCCCACCACCACTGTCCCCACCCATCCGTTCCGCACTACCACCTCCTCCTCCTTTCGTCGAGCCACTTCCGCTCGTCTCGCTCTCGAGACTGAGCTGGCTTCGCTTCGCGCTGTCGTCTCGTCATCCACCTCCCGGACCCACCACCTTCAATTTTCTCTCACCCACGCCTCCTCGCACTTGAGAGGGACGTGGCCACCATCCTCCGCATCCTCACTCACGTCCACGGACCTCCACCTACACCACCACCTTCACCACCTCGACGATTTTCACCTCCCCCATCACATTCTTCACCTCCACCATCACCCCCTAGGCGACCATCCCCTCCTACCACTACTTCCATCCCCACTACCTCATCTACTCCCACGGTTTCCATTCCCTCAACTGTCACCCCCACAGCTCCACTTCCCTCCACTTCCGTCACCCCATACATGCACCGCAAGAAATTGCAGGTGCGTTCTCGATCACTTCCCCCACCATCCTCACCTACCCCCATTCCCCCTTCATCCTCACCTACCCCTGTACCTCCACCACCCACCACCACATTGGTCGCCATTTCACTCCCACTCACCGTCATCACCCCCACACCACCCATCGTCCACACTTCCTCCACACCCACCGATCCATCACCCCGACCATTTTCTACACTTCTCCGCACACCAGTCACCTCACCCACCCACACTGCATCCCCCACTTCTTCCACCGAGGAGGACGAGGATGATTCCTCTCCTGCTTTTTGATTTCACTTTGTTTTTATTGACCTCCCCCTTGCATATCTCTGTATTTTCACGATCACATCATATCGCTAGCACTGTCACGTCTAGCTTGGGGGAAGTCAATTTTTTATGTGTGCTGTCGTGTGATGTTTTTCTTGTTGTGTTTATTTTATATGTTATGTCGTGTGATTTTCTTTTTTTTCTTATTTTCTGTTTATGTGTCCTGTGGTGTGATATTTATTTTTATTCTTCTTTTCAGTTTCGTCTGTGTGATTTTCTTGTCTTTTTGTGTCTGTGCGTATTCCCCCATATTCATTGCCCTCCCGTATTTAATTCTATTGCATTTAGGGCAATGCAAGTTTCAGCTTGGGGGAGTCGCACTTCGTGCGTCATTTGTCTCTTTTTCTTCGTTATTTGAGTCGTTTTCCATTGTGTTTTTCTTTTTTTTCTTTTCTTCTTTTTATCTCTTTCTCCTAGAGATGAACCCTATGATGAATCGCCACAAAAATCACACACACACCTAGCATGGCTTCGATAATCACATTCACAATCCCTAGGAAGTCTAGTCCTCTTGCATTTCATGCATCGTGGGTCCACTTAGCCTTATTGTGAGTCGTGCGTCATAACTAGAGTTTGGTGTGCTTCTACTTTGTGATTGTGTTTTATATACCTGTCAAGGAATAACCCCTAGACTATCATGCTTCGATTTGAATATGCGGTATTTGCCTCTCTTATCTGCTTCTATATGCGTGAATACACATATATCATATGCTTCATTTCGCATGTGTCAGGATTCCACAGTTAGGACTAGGATAGCTCGTTTTAGTCTATGCTCTGATTAGCGAGATATCTCCCTTGCCCAAGTGTTTAGAATCCGATTTCTTTTTTATTTTACTTGGTGCAAATCCCCTCGTCGTGTACCGTTCTCCCACTTGGGAGAGTACACACGTGTATATACGCCAAAATCCAAAAATCCAAAAAAGAAAAAAAAAGAAAAACCCAAAAAAAGGGAAGGAAAAAAAATACATATGTATAGCCAAAAAGCCAAAAAAATACAAATACCCAAAACCCAAAAAATATGTGTGAATATTTTTCCTATCTACCGAAAATAAAGGGAAGGCGAGAATTTGCACCGAGTGTTCTACTCCACATCATCTCAACCCCCATCGCTTTCGAAAACACTTGGAATAGGGAGTTTCTAGCTATTACCTAGGCGATAGTGTGGTGATGCCCGAGTCCCTAGCTATGGAGTCCCTGACACATGATGCGTTTCTATTCTCATACTCTTCTCATGCATGCTTGAGCTATATATTCACCGCCATTTCTAAATCGAATCGATATTTGGGTCATTTCTTGGATTTGTGTATATGGAGTTTATAGCACAATGTAGATAGCGACACAGTCTGCTAGCACACGACCACGCTCACTCGCGCTTCATCGCGTGGGCCACCGGCACTTGTCTGGACTCGTATTCCTTGGTTTAGTGATGTGATTTGGCGTTTGCTTGCTTGGTGTGTCGCTTTTGATTTTGTTGGCCCTGACGGGCGATTTAGGATTTAGAGTTCTCTTTTTCTCTCTTTCTCCCTATTTTCTCCCTTCGAGCTCCTACCCTCACTCGTCTTCCTCGAGGACGAGGAAGGGTTCAGCTTGGGGGATTTTGACGTGCGTTTATATTTCATATCTTCACGCACGTTTTCTTTTGTGTTTTTCCATTATTTTCCGCCGTCTCGTACCCGTTTTCTCGTATTTTCTTGTTTTCTTTCACTTCTCCGTGTTTTTACGTATTTGCAGGAGTTTGCCAGCTTAGGGGACGTTTAACGACGATATCATAAGTCCCCGAAGCAACGGGAGGAGTCACGCGTGATCCAGGGGCCAAACGACGAAGATCTTTATCTTTCAGCCCCCACCCGATCGGTTGGACACAGCCAACCGATCGGGTGATGCACGCATGCACGACCCGATCAGCCGCTGAAGCAACGAAAAGTGTCAACCGACCGGGTCGCCGACCGGTTCAACCGACTGTTCTCTCTGGAAATTGGAGCTGAAACTCAACCGATCGGGTGATCTTCACCCGATCGGTTCACCTGTAGCTGTTTCCCCGAAGAAGATGACCCGGAGATCTCACCCGACGGCCGGCTGACCGTGCCAGAATATCGCAAGTCTCTGTCTTTTTGGGCAACAATTCCAACCGATCGGTTGATTTGTCAACCGATCGGTTCACCCGACGACGCTCAAGATCCAAACGACGAGCAGCTTCTGCCAACCGACCGTGTCGCCTGACCGGGTGAAATTTTGAAGATTAATGCCAAAGTTCACAGCAGGTCACCCGATCGGGTGATTCTTCACCCGATCGGGTGATGTCGTTTTCTATAAATACAGACCCTAGGTTTCCAGAAACGGGAGAGATGTTAATTTTGCTGTTATTTCTCTCTTGACGGCTGTAATTTTTTGGATGTTTGTAAGTTGTCTGATCTTCACCAAACTTTAATATAGTGTTATTTGCATTGCTCTTACTACTTTTCAATCACCTGATCATGTTTTTAACGGTCGATTGTGATTTAGATTGCTATTTAGTAATTATGTGTGAGTAGTTCCCAAATCTGGGATTTTGGTGAAAACCCCTTCGTGGGTTCTCCCCGATGCGTCCATAGGACTAGGAAACCGATAGGGACTAAGAATCTATGTGTTACGCGTGGTGTTTCATTGTCATCGGTGGGAAAAAGACCAACTTTGACCGTTGGGCCAAGGGGGAATAAACTTGGCGGTTGACTCCCTAGCCATAGCTCACGCCCTTTGCGTTGACGTCGAATCCTAGCACGCGGGAGCATCAGGATGAGACGTTGGGAGTTATTGTTGCGAGCTTAGTGCTCCTGAAGTCGGTCAGTGTTAATGGACATGGGAATGCCCACTGACCGAACCCGGGTAGTCCGACGTATCATCCTGGGCACCGACCGGAATATCGGGCACATTGGACGTCGGTATCACTCTTAGAGGCAACATATCACCATTAGACCCTAATTCCGATCGTTATCCTACCCGTAGGCCGTGTTGGCGAGAATCACATGATAGGGTGGAAACCAAAGTCCCGGGTTTCCCTTTATATCGTTTATCTCTCGCATTCTATTTTCCGTGACAACCCATCTACCGATTCAGGCTAGCTCACCCATGGGGTGAATCCGGTCCTTTCTGACACAAGCACAACCACGCCTCCCTGAGTTTGACCCCCAAGCCACTCTACAACACCGTGAGCTTGCGGTTATAAATATTTAAATCTCACGCCCCTATCATATATTGCACACATCTGACACACACAAAGCGGGGGACGTCAGGCATACAACAGAATCATCGACAAACCACTATTAAACGATG
Organism: Scilla litardierei; assembly: GCA_030789695.1. Taxonomy (NCBI): domain Eukaryota; kingdom Viridiplantae; phylum Streptophyta; class Magnoliopsida; order Asparagales; family Asparagaceae; genus Scilla; species Scilla litardierei. The sequence goes on along the minus strand of CM061141.1, from coordinate 230,570,499 downwards.
TAGACGCGGTGGTCTCAACTTTCCATCAAATGATCAAATTCTAGACACCTGAAGGAGTTGGGAAAGCGAGAGGAAATCAGAAGCAAGCATGTTCATGCTACACTCTGTCCACTGCTTTGAGAATGGTAGGGCAGGTGGACCCAGTCGACCCCAAAGGCAAGGATCGACAAACCGCCACAGTTGAAGAGACGGAGCGCATACGTATCTCCGAAGAAGAAGGGACGACTGTCGCTATTGGGTCAATGCTCCCTCTCGACCTAAGGGAGAAATTGATCGCTCTCTTAATAGAGCATGCAGACATGTTTGCCTGGTCCCCGAAGGATATTCCCAACATCGACACTGAGATAATATAACACAAGTTGGAAGTCGACCCGACTTCCAGATCCATGAAGCAGAAGAAGAGGAACATGGGGGATGAAAAGATGAAGGCCACAATCGAGGAAGTGGATCGACTTCTGTAGGCGGGCTTCATTTGTGAGGCCAAATATCCTGATTGGCTCTTGAATGTTGTGATGGTGAAGGAGGCGAATGGCAAATGGAGAATGTGTGTCGACTTCACCAATCTCAATAAAGCCTGTCCGAAAGACAGTTACCCATATCCCGGATCGACCATCTGGTCGACACTGTTTCGGGCTACAAACTCCTCAACTTCATGGACGCATTCTCAGGATATAACTAGATCCAAATGGCATCGAAAGACGAAGAAAAAACTTCTTTCATCACCGATCGAGGTATTTTCTGTTACACCAAAATGCCATTTGGTCTGAAGAATGCAGTCGCCATATACCAACGTATGATGAACGGAGTCTTCGAGGTTCAAATCGGGTAGAACCTAGAAGTCTACGTCAACAACATGCTGGTCAAGTCGAGGAAGCTGGCAGATCATATTACAGATCTTCGAGAGATATTCGCATAGATCTGACGATACAACCTTCAGCTGAACCCCGCCAAGTGTACCTTTGGGGTTCGATCGGGGAAGTTCCTCCGTATCATGCTGACGAATCGAGAGATCGAGGCTAACCTCGACAAGATCGCAACAATTATAATGATGATAGAGCCTTCAACCATCAGATAACTCCAGAGACTAAACGGGAGAATAGCCGCATTGGGCCGGTTCCTGTCTAAGGCGGTCAAGAGATCATTGCCTTTCTACAAAGTAATGAGAAAGGCAATTGCATCTGCCTCGAATGGCAAAAGGATCATCAAGTGGGACGCAGATTGCAAGGAAGCTTTCTCTGAACTGAAAGAGTACCTCCGCAGCCCACCACTCCTAACCAAGACAGACAAGGATGACCAACTCATCATTTATCTGGTCACTACCTGATTCGGGATATAAATTGCATACCCCCCCATTTCTGGTCATTTTATGTGTATATCATGTTAATATTGGCTTTGATACGTGCGTATTCGAGATATTGTGTAATATTAAAGCCTACTCACTTTTTATACATAAAATGCGATTTATATGGACTAATATTTGCTTTCCTTATTTTTCAGGTACTCCTGGAAATTTTCTGGATTTTCTGGAATTTTTCCAGATTTTTCTGGAGCTTGAAGCCATTTTCCAGGATTTATTGAAGCCTGGGAGCAATTCTGGGAATTTTTAAAAAATCAAATTTAAAAAAATATAAAAACCCACCAGCCCGCGGCCCGCTCCCTTGAGCGGGCCGCTGAGATTTTAATTAAAAAAAATAAACCGCGTTTACGGGCCGGCCCAGTGTCCGGCCTGCTCCCCGCGCCCGAACAAGATCAGCGGGTGGGGCACGCGCAGAGCGTGTGCCCCCACCCTTTTTGTTTTTTTGTAGGCGGTTAGTGCCCGCGGGTCGTGCCCTAGGAGCGCCTGACCCGCAATGACTTAGAGTGGCTTATTGGGGCGATTTTGCATGTTTGAGGCTGAAATTCGACCCAGTTGCAGACCCGATTGGATGTGTTGCGTTTTATTGCGAATTTGGGGATGTTTTCAGCCCCATTCTTCTTCCTCTTTCAATTTTCTAGTGCATGGAGGCCATGGGGGAGTTGGGAAGCTTGGAGGAGGTACTCAAGTGAGAGGGAAGTCTCATTGTTTGAGAGATTGGTGATCTCTTTCCTATCTTTTTGTGTATTTTGTATTTCTCTTTTGTATTGAACTTGTGATGATTTTGTATGAAATTCTCATCTTGTTTAGCATGATTGAGTAGTGTTAATTTCTTGGGTTGTGATTCATGAATGTTGGATATTAATTTTAGTTTACTTAACTCTTGCCTACTTTCATGTTAATGTTGGATGTATCATTAGGGCTAATTTTATTGGTTAAGTCCCAAGTGGGCACACTTTGAGAAAAGTCCATGATTCTATTTTGAGTAGTGCCATGATGATACATCCATCCTTTTAGCAAATTATTGTGTTCATGAATGCTAAATTTACCGATTGAGCTTGCCATAGCAGGAGGCCCAATTGAATTATATTGGGTAATTTGAGCTCAGTTAACGCCAACATTATTGAGCCTACAACCCATGCTCCTCTCCTAGCTATCCCAACTCCCCAGTGGTTCTCTAACCCTACCCACTTAGTATAGGATTGTTGATTTGCCACACATTTTCCCACTTCCATTCATGTAGCGAGGTGGTTGTATCACACTTTACCTTTCTTTACCAATCAAACTTGCGAGTGTACAATGACTTGTCCCTCTGATCCGACCTGGTGCTGACCGGTTATAAATTTTATATTGCATTGACGCTCCTACACTTGGGAGTGGAAGGCGCACTTTCCTTGTGCGTTTTTCGGTTCAATCACTACCATGGATGCCGTAAGCTCATCACTCGTCAAAGAAGACTCGGGAGTGCAACGTCATATCTACTACATCAACCAAGTCCTCCGAGGCGCAGAAGTAAATTACTCAAGAATATAGAAGATGGCCTTCGCACTGATCCAATCTATGAGGAGGCTACGACCATACTTCCAAGCGCACACCATCTTAGTCCTCATTGATACTCCCTTGGAACAGTCCCTAAAGAGGCTGGATCGTTCGGGGAGAATGACTAAGCAGGGAGTCGAGCTAAGCGAATTCGACATCCAGTTCAAGCCAAGGACCGCCATCAAAGGGAAAGCTCTTGCCAACTTCATCGTCGAACTCACTTACGACAACAACCCAATAAAAGAGGTACATTTTACTAATATACCTCTTCACCCTCGACAGGTCTCAATTCGTCGATCGATACAATTCAAGACGAGGGAACGTGGATCGTGCAAGTTGACGGTTCGACCACTCAAACAGGAAGCGGGGCCGGAATCATTGTCCAAACATCAGTGGGCAACATATTCGAATACGCTTTCCGCTTCAATTTCCAAACCACAAATAATAGTGTGGAGTACAAAGCGGCCATCAACGAGCTCCGATTGGCTCGAGCCTTAGTAGCAAAGGTGGTCCAACTACTCAGCGAATCCAATCTCATCGTCCACCAATTGAACAGAGGTTTTGAGGATCGCAATGACACAATACAGAGCTACATGCAAGATGCTAAAGTGGCGCTCGCCAAATTCAGACGAGTAGAAATCCATCATATACCAAGGTCAAAGAATCACCGAGCTGACACCCTATCGAAGCTCACGTCATCCTCCCTGCGGGACTCGGTCGAACAGTAAACGTGCAACGTCTACCACACACCAGCATGCTGGAGCAGGAACGGCTAAGCCTTGACTAAGAAGTCACTTGGATGGATACCATAATCCGTTACCTGAGCACGGGAGAAATGCCGACCGACCCGGTAGATGTGCGAAAGCTAGAACAGAAGGCATACCAATTCGTTCTGCTAGACGGTTCATTGTATAAAAGGCAATGGCCCAGGTATGGCATTTTCCCCTACCTCAAATGTTTAGCCTCACAGGAAGCGCTCTGTGTGATCCAGGAGATCCACAAGGGTGATTGCAAGAACTATTGTGTGGAAAAAGCAATAGCTTTGTAGGCCGTAAGACAAGGTTACTTCTGGCCAACTATGTTCAAGGATGCTATCGAGTATGTTCGAAAGTGTTTGACTTGCCAGAAGTTCTCAAGGATCAGCTCGGCCCCTCCAACTAATCTGATCTCCATCGTCATTCCAGTACCCTTCACTAAGTGGGTATTGGACCTCCTCGGTCCGTTCAAGCAAGCGAGCAGGCAACAAAAATTTCTGATAGTGGCAATCGATTACTTCACGAAATAGATCAAGGCAGAGCCCCTCTCCCAAATCACCTGGAAGAAAGTCAGAAGATTCGTCTAGAAATCCATTATATATTGGTTTGGCATCCCACAATCCATTGTGACAGACAATGGGACACAATTCGACAGTGCCGGCTTCAATAATTTCTGCTCCGAGTTGAAGATCAAGCTGCATTTTGCCTCCGTCGCCCATGACCAATCCAATGGATTGGCAGAGGCAGCTAATAAATTAATCCTTGGACCCCTTCGAAAGAGAATAACCGGGCTCGATTGAACCTGGCCGGAGGAGATCCCCGAAATACTGTGGTCGTACAGAACGACCCATAAAACTTCAACTGGTGAAACACCATTAAGGCTTGCTTATGGTTGTGAAGATGTCGTCCCAGTGGAGGATAATGAATAACCACTTTGTCTCCAATACTACAACGAAGAGAGAAACTTAGAGGGATTCGAACACAATCTACAACTGGTTGACGAGGTTCGTGAACGGGCTTTAGAGACCCTCATTGAACAAAAGGATGCATGGCTCGATATTTCAACTTTAAGGTGTGCGGACGTAGCTTCCATATAGGTGACTTGATGTTCCGTACGGCTGCCTTTACCCCCGACATTCTCAAGCAATGAAAGTTCACTATGAAGTGGGATGGCTCTTATAAAGTGATCGATGTTCTCGGTCCGACCACCTATCGACTCACTACATTGGATGATAGGAAACTACCACATCCTTGGAATGCTGAGCATTTATGGAAGTACTATCAATGATTGTACCAGCAATGACAAATACATTAGTTGATCAAAACATACCTTTGTTTTTTTATCTTACGACAATTTATGATAAATACAAGGTCGATCTTTTATCGTATCTATCTAATGATTTCTAACCCTAGTCGTCAGCCGTAAGTCGAGGGATCAACCCTCGCCACTGAACAACCCACAACTGTAGTTGGCCGTAAGCCGAAGGGGCCTCGCCCCTTGCCACCGAACGACCCTCGACCGTCATCGGCTGTAAGTCGAAGGGGCCTCGCCCCTCGCCACCGAACGACCCTATTCGTCAGCCGTAAGCCGAGGGATCACCCCTTGCCACTGAACGACCCTCGACCGTCGTCGACCGTAAGATGAATGGGCCTTGCCCCTCGTCACCAAACGACCCTCGATCGTCGTCGGTCGTAAGTCAAAGGAGCCTCTCCCATCGCCTCTGAACGACCCCCTGACTTTCGTTGGCTATAAGTCAATGATACTTTGCTCCTCACTACCAAACTAAATGTGCCACTGTGGTTTATGATCTAAACGATTGTACTTATCGGATGAATATGCCTAACTTATCTACGACCAAAATCGCCCTGGATTTTAGCACATAACCCCCTAAAATAATCGCTAGTTTACTCTTAAGAACCATGTCCATGTAAGAACAACATTCCTCACATTGCGATGGTCTCTCCCCTTGAGAGTCCTCCTTGCACCCTAATACACTAAGAATGAATAGATCTGGCTTCTTGCAAGCTATTTAGCCAGCCATTCATGTGGAGGGACTTGATTATCGACATCTTCTTTTTCATTTTCATTATCTAGTTCTACTACATTTGCATAACACCAGTAGATTTTGGAGCACTCAAAGATGTTAACATGCGCGGACTGCCTGTGGGACTTTGCATTGACATTGGCCTTTGGGATCAGCCTTGAGGCAGAGGGAATCCTTTTAGAGCGCGAAGGAGATGAAGAAGAAGATTGGTCTTTTGCTCTCTTGTGAGAACTTGGGCTCCTATATTCTTTCCTCTTCCTGGAAAAGGAACACACCTCTTCTCCCTTTAAATCTTCATTAGCCATAGCAAGTTTTCTGTGGGTTTCTCCTTAGAAATGGAGTTTGAGAGTGACCATGCAGCTAATTCTATTAAAGGCTTTGTAAGTGTGATGCTCTTGGAACAGATCAGAGATGGGCAAGTTTTAAATGCAGAGAAATAGAAAGGGGTTTGTTCTCAAGTGCTAGATGAGATAGTATGCTAGGGGAAAATATTTAAGGAAAAATGGTATCTTGGCGGCAAGCCGCTTCTGAACTGAAGAATTGCCAAGAATTTTGAATCAGCTTCCATATATCTCACCTCGTTTTCAAGGAACCCATCAAACGTGACAATTTTTCTCCGTAATCCTAGTGTTGATATGTTATATGCTACTGTTCACATATGTTGTAATCATGCTTGAAGCAGCAAAAACCAAAATAAAAATGGCAGGAATCAAGATCATACCTTCGTCTTCTGGTCCTTTGATGACAATTGAATGCAGCTTAACCACTTGAGTGAAAGGAATATAAATCAATAGCTTCTCGTCGGCGTCGCTCTCCAGATGCAACCCGTCGTCATCTCTATAACCCTATGATGAAACCAGAATAAAAAACCCCAAAAAAGGTTATTAAGAAATGAAAATAAGCAACGAACAACAATGACCTACGGAATAGGGATTTAAATAATAGGTGGTCACCTGTTTCAATGCATTGTTAATCGTGTGGGATGAGCCCTGGTTCAGGCATTCTAACCTCCTCCAAAGATCGACCTCAAAGAAAAGAAATGAATGAATATTTGATACCTTAAAGCACATTAAATCGAAAAAATCTATTTGGAAAGAAAATTTATGTTTTTTCGTTTTGGTGTAGGATGAAGGAATAATAGAGGAAAACAAAAATAAAAACAGGGATCTTTGGAGAACCTGAAGATGTTGAAGAAGATATGAGCAATGCGTCGGCCTCCTTATCCCCTCACATGTGAGAAGCTCCATGTAGATCTTTGCAAATGGAAGGCTGAGGGGAGAGCATGAGTGGTAGCGGGTGGCAGTGGTGGTGGAATATTCGATTTGGAAGCTTTCGCAGGAGAAGGGGGCTGTAGATAGGTCGTAGCCGGTGCCGAGGCTGCTCCCTGCTCATCATCCTTCCTCTGTAATCTCTTCAAATTTTTTTGCATAGACCTAAGAAGAGAAGCCCAAGCAGTACTATGCGCTTTTGTTTTTAGGATATGAGGGGGGATTTCATTTGAAAAGACGAAGAGATATCAGTTGAAAAGACGAAGAGTTTGATCCCACCCGTTTCAAAATCATTGGTTTTGGGCCAAAAGTTTTCCGCCTAACGTGCGGTAAGATTTGAAACCGCGTGGTTTTCTCCCCCAACGTGCGATATGATTTGAAGACACATCAGCGTTCCGCGTGATCGCCACGTCAGCTATCCACATGATCAGATGGAAAATCGAATTTGTTGGTGCTAGGGTTAGAGTTTCCCCCTCAAAAGTTATGATTTTACCAACCAAAACTTTCCATAAAATATCATTCCAACCGTTGATTAATCAAGTTTAAATCCTAACCGTCTTTCTACCAACCCTTTTGTCCTAATTAGCTTGTCTTAGTCAGCCCTAGAATTCAAAAAAGGTTGTCAAATGTATAATAGACTATTACTAAAACTTAAACTTATGAGATAATTTTAAGTTGAATGTTATGCTAAAAAAATTTATGAGATAAATTTTTTTATTGCTATGTTATCAAGCTAGAATTTTATGAGTAAAATATTTAATTGATATTTTTAATAGTTATTTAATTTCTTGTTCATTATGTGATAATACAAGAAAACCCCTTTAGGTTAGCCATTAAAAATTGTCTAAAACTTATGAGATAATTTTTAGATAAATGTGCTAAGATTTAAAAATTGTTGCATCCCTTAAATTCCTAATACTTGATTAGGGTAGCCAACTATGATTTAATTTGTTGATACTTGAATTTTTTAAATTCATAATACATGATTAGAATAGCCCCTAAAAAATTCATTATAGTTGAAAAGGACATTAATAAAAGTTATTAACAAATCCTAATAATTTTGAATTTTAGGATTTAACTAGTTGATAGGATTAACTAGTTTAATGAAGCCATTTTCAAGTCGATGTTACACATATAAATAATTAGTATCTTTAAAGGATCATGAACCGGTGCCTACCGTTTTTGTGACTAGCGTTGTGGACCACGTCAGCTCGACTGGGGATAGTGATCCTGGCCTAGCCAAATCCACTGGCCGTGTTCCGCTGGACCACAAGGATGTGAATTATTATAATGTGAACCATCGATTACATCTAGTCAAATACGTTAAAAATATTCTTCAAGATTAGCCGTAACCCTCCTTGTTTTTGGATTAGGGGACTAAAAGATGCCTGCCATGGTTGTTAAGTCTCCTTAAGCTATGACATGGTCTCTATTACAAACCGACTCCATCATACATATGATGAAGTCTGGTATGAAACCCAACCACCGCGTCGGGTCTCCTCGAGTATCGGTGTAAGTTAATATTAGACAAGAAAACAAGGGTTCACCTAGACTAGTTATTATGGTTTGTTGAGTATCCTCAAGATCATTAGAGACTAGGGGTAAAAAACCTATAGGGAGTCACATGTGATGTGATTGATAAATAGTTTATGTACCAACTGCAGAGTCGATCAAATGGTTGAGGCTCCTCAAGGTTGTGAAGTTCAGGGTGGTTGGCTCCCTCTCCCATTAAATGTATAAATTCGTTCATCTATATGGCTTAAGGTAATCACTAAAATAGTGTGAGGATATAGTTAGATAAAAAAACCATTTTTACTATATTTAACATGAACATATGCTAAACTATGGTAATTCTATGTTTTACCGCGTGGAATCCAAATAATAATTTCCTAATAGAATAAGCCAACTGGTCAAAAGATTGGTTAAAGAATATTTGATAAACCAAACTATTCTTACTAACCCTTCCTATGAAGTGTCCTTCTTAGCACTGAGTTAAGGACAATGATTTCCATAAGCTCTAAGGTCTAGCACAACAAAATCACGATACTTAACACTCGCCTCTATGAGTAGGGGCAGCTTGAACATACAGATGTTCAAATCACGTTTACCCAATCAACTTGTTGAGTCTCCTCAATTTTGTATGGAAAACAGTTTCATTCTGCAAGTTTCAAAACGTCGATCAAACTGCTTGACTCGAAGATAAGTATAAGAGCGGTGTAAGACCATGTATCCATATTAGATCTTGAGACGAACAACTTGTTGAGTCTCCTCAAGGTTGTAAACCTCAAGTGTTTGGATGCATGTGATTCTTGCGCAACTAATATTTGTGTTAGGACATGAAATGTCTAAATGTGATTTAGAAAGGAGAAGGCACTAAGGAAAATTCATTGAGAAAGAATGTTTGGTCTATCATGAGAAAATGCATAGTAGGAGGAACTAAAAATGTGACATGTTTGATGTCTAAAGTTTCAGAATAATATTGTGTTAATACATAAATGCGCAAGTTACAGAAAAATTATCTAAGGCAAAATAGACTAGGCCGTATCGAAGAGACTAGGCTTGACAGGTCATATAAAGAGGGGTCCGTTGACCTCTCGTATTATGAGTCGAAAGACACTTGTGAGTCTTATCCCAAAGGTATGATGCCCAAAACTCCTTCTATAAGATAGTGGGAGAATGAGTTGGAGAACTCATGGTGTCATACATACGGATGTTGTTGGATCCTGTGGATGGCCAAAAACACTAGAAGGGGGGTTGAATAGTGTTGTGCAAATAGTAAACTTTTTTGTTCGTTGATTAGCAAAATTTAAAAACCTTCTAATGTTGCCTAAGAAACCAAGCAGAGTGATCTATGCTTGGTTCTTAATCAACAAGGTAATCTTACAATGAATATAAATATGAGTTACAAGCAAGATAAGATTACAAGCAATAATTTTTTACACAAGAATAGACCTTTTTACACAGCGGAAATAAATCAATTAACTTTGCAATAATATGAACAACAAATTACAGAGATACAATTGTTAGCAGATAGAATAAACTGCTAGAGCAAAGATAAACAATCACAGAAAAATGCAAATGCAAAGACAAGGAATTTTTATCATGGTTCCCCACAACTTGGGTACGTCCTGTCCCTGACCAATCCGGTACGAGATTTATCCACTATTGCCTTAGCAATACAATTACCTAACTCCACTCGTTAGGATTTCTAAACACCTAACCTTAACCAGGGTTTCCAACCATCTAGACTTGTCTAGGATATCCAATGCCCCTTTCAACAAAGGGGAATCCACAAAGAAAAACAAAGTTTCCAATTCACCACAATATTGGTGGAGATTGGATTACACCCATAATTCTATAGCGAAAGTAAATATAACAAATGTGTGTTACTTGGCTAAAAGAATTCAAAATGATCTTTAGATCACACAAAAATATAAGATGATCCTTGGTGATCTAGATCGTTAGTTTTCAAAAATTCCTTTCAAGAATGAAAATTGAAGAACAAGGATTTTTTAAAAACACTTTTTGAAAAATTAGCCAAGCTAAAAATATAGATCTAAAAAAAGAATAACTTCAGAACAAGATTAGAGATCAGAAATTAAAAACAAAGTTGGCTATATCAATGAGAGCAATAGAGCGAAGAGATCCTTTAGAATTTTAGCTTAATAGAATGGAGAGATTAGATGTGTATAGAAATGATCTCATAGGAGTCTATTTATAGAGTTTCAAGAGAACAATTTGAATTTCAAACGATTTGACTTTCAGCCCAAACAGATATGGAAATGGAGTAAAATCAGGAAGCATAGTTGTTAGAAAACAACAGCTGGTAGTCGACTATCTCAGGGTGGTAGTCGACTCTCAGAGAATTTCAGTAGAAATTCTGCTTGCAGTTGGTAGTCGACTCCCTCCTCTGGTAGTCGTCTCCCAGAGCAGTTTTCTCTAAAACTCAGCTAGTTGAGAAGTGTAATCAACTCCTGGGTGTATTGGAGGTTGACTACTGATAATAGATCGACTAGCTTTTGCTCTCAAGAGTTAAAAAGGATTTTAAAAACATTTTAAACATTTTTCTTCGATATCATTTGTGTGTGTGCGTTATCTACTTTGGCTTTGACATAATCCTAAGAAACAAAAAACCACTCACTTAGACTAAGACGAGATCTTCAGGAGCCGTTTAGATGATTGAAGTAGATGTGCGCTTCTCTTGAATTTTGAGTTCCTTCTTCATTAAGCTTGAGCATGAGCTACATCTTGTGCTTCACGTAGAACTAGTAAATTCGTCTTCTCTTTTGAGTGTGGTTGAGCTTCTTCGGAGTATGCGTAAAGTCACCATTCGCACAACCTACACACATGAGTTGTAATGTAGTTAGTACACTAACATCATTTGGTGTGCTCATCATCAAAACCACTTATGGGTGGGATTCAATTTCCCATCACTCTCCCCCTTTTTGATGATGACACCCAAATGAAAAATAAAATAGAATGAATATTAACGTAATGAAATACTAAGTAAGATAGCTTATTCCCCCTGCTTAGATGCAGTACTCCCTCTGCACCTAATATGGTTAGCATAACAATATTCATTCTTATTTTTGCATTTACCATTTTTCTCCCCTTGTCATCAATCAAAAAGATGACACATATATGAATGACATGATACATAGAGATTTAAGTCCATAAACCATGGAGAGATATAATTCAAAAGATAGCTTTCTTCAAAACAAGGTTAGTAGATAAAGGTCAAGCATGTTTGAGCATAATGTATCAAACCATACGCACAACCAAGCCATAAGTGTATCAAACCACAACACCAAAGCAGAGTATAGTGATTACAGAACAAGTTGTTTTAAAGAACCATTGTTTTGAGGCTTGTTCAAGGATGTCCTCCATTTTTCTCCTTCTTCAACTCCTTGATCTCCTCAAGGATCATGCTTAGAGTTTTCTCAGTCACCTTGTTGCTCTTCACCACCAATTCTTTGAGATCATCTACTTTCTTGTTGAGGTCTTCGAAGCCTTTCTCTTGAGAATTCTTCAGCTTTACAATTTTGTTCAAGAGCATGTCTTTAAGCTCAACAATGTAAGCTGGCGGTTCTTCTTCTTCTTCTTCGCCATCATTGCCTTCTTCTTCGTCATCTGTGTCAGAAATGAGGGGTTCTTTACCTTTCTTCTTTGAGGATGATGATCCTCCTTCAGCAGCGAGCTTCTCCTCTGGAATATTTTGGTCGAGGTCTTTGTGAAGACTCATTCGGCCAAGAGCATGTTCAAAAAAGATACGGGCTGGTTCCAGAATTTCGGTTTCATTATCCAAAGGTATGTTTGTCACGACCCGCTTCCCTAAAATGGAGGCGAGACGTGAAAAGGTCTGCACGGGAGTGGAGCTATGAAGCCCCAAACCCGATAAGCGTCAATAATACATAAGCAGGTCCCTGTAACCACAACAGAATAACAATAATAACACAAGGAGAGACTGAAATAAAATCTCACATCTCATACATTGTCCAACAAGAAAATAAGTCCAACATCCAGAAAAGCCACCAGGCTAAAAGAAAAAGTCTAAGGCCCAGAACAAGGCCAACAAAAGTAACGACATAACATTTAATAGGTGCTACGCACCGATAACAAAACAACGGTTCTAACAAAAGTAAAACACAACGGAGACACTAGGACTGGTCCCCAGTGTCCACGTACTCCCCGTCAAACACAAGCTCGGGCTAGGCGTCAGCAAACACCTCGTCCTCAACAAGGTACTCAGGCTCGGGATCTAACATGTGTCACCCAAAAGAGTAAAGGGGCACATGTCAGCAAGTCTAAAGACTTGGGTAAGAAAACTGAAAGTGAGGCATCTAGCAACCTAGCAGTTATGGTATGCATGACATGGCAGTTATAACATGAGTGCACAAATTAAGACATGACAAGACAATTTTGTACAAGGGAACAATTTATTGGGACAAGACAAGAGTAGCCAAGCTACTAACATTCTCAATCAATTCACATTGTTTTGTAGGTGTTTACGCCCTTCGCTGAATGGTAAACATTCAGACCGATCGACACTAAACACAATTCACGTTTCACTTTTGTTTGTAGATGTTTACGCCCTTCGCTGAATGGTAAAACATTTCAGACCGATCGGCCCTAAACACTACCCCACCCCAAAGAGTTTACGCCTTACAACTGCAGTTGTTGATCAAACAGACCCCCAGTTGAATGGCCGCTTAACCCTCACCCCCAATACCCACACGGAATGGAGCCAGGGTCCCCGCACAATGAGCTCAGCTAGTGAGCCTGGGGTTGCCCCGCACATGAGCTCGCAGTCCTAGTTCACAATTCAATATATCGAGCGTTGGGGTTAGCAACTCATTATGCTCGCTTCTGGTCACGAGCCAGGAACACAAGCATTGTAGCGATGCTACGCAATCACGTGATCATCAAAAGAACGAAATGACATGACATGTAATTTGCGTACCGTTAATTAAATTAAACGTGACAGGCGAAATGCAATGACATGATCATATTCGTGTACCGTTAATTGAAGGTAAACATGATATGGTAGTTGTGCAACATGCTAAAAGTCGGAACTAGCTTCGTTGTCAAGCTAGTTCCCCAATGTGCACCTAGGCGAGTATCATTTCGTCGCCTAGCCTCTTTTACGCCTACAACAAGCAAATGGCCTAAAACATGGCCTAAACCCTAAGTGGCAAGTTTCACTTGCCTAGCACCGGGGATGATGACCACTTCGTCACACGGATGCCAATCTACGGGGAAATCGCTGTTATGGGGGAACAAACAACATACAACATGAAATTAAATTAGGGTTTCATAAAAATATAAATAGGTTAAGAAAACAACGGTAGATCGATTTCTTACCAAGAGGAGACGGAAGAAACACTCCGGTGAACCCTAGGACCAGATCTGGAAAAGATTGGAGAAACTTGGGGAAACTAGGGTTTTGGGGGATTTGGGGATTTTGATGGAGATTTGGGGAAGATGAGAGGTAGATAGAGTGAATGGATGGTTTGGATGATGGATTTAGGGCTTGGAATGGAGGGATGAAGCTTGGAGGAAGATGGGGGCTCAAGGGGGAAGATTTTAGGGTTTTAGGTCGTGAGGGAGGAAGAAGAAACGTTTGGGAGGGGTATAAATAGGTTGGGCTGGTGGCTGCCCAGAAATTAGGGTTTTAACACAGGTTAGTCGGTCAAAGAGCAACCACTGACCGACTAGTTTGGAAACTAGTCGGTCGGTCGACCAACGCAGACCGACTAAGTGCAAACAGTAACTTCTGAACGAAAATAGGATTTATAATTAGTCGGTCCATGAACAAATACTGACCGACTAGTTTAACATCTAGTCGGTCGATGAACGTTCTTAGACCGACTAAGAGTAAACAGTAGCTACAGGCGAAAACCTGAACTAAGAGTTAGTCGGTCTGAGTACAAAACTTAACCGACTAGTTTGACAACTAGTCGGTCGGAAAATGAACTTAGACCGACTAAGAGTAAACAGTACTGATACTAAAATTTAGATGAAGAGTTAGTCGGTTAAAGAAGCATTGCCGATCGACTAGTTTGCAACCTAGTCGGTCAACCAACGTTCTTAGACCGACTAACGATAAACTGTAACTCCTGAGAAATTTAGAAAGCTAACTAGTCGGTCCAAGAAGGATTTCCGACCGACTGGATCGTCATCTAGTCGGTCGGTGCCCCTTATTACATCGGCTAATGAGCACCAAACGTTCCGATACGGAGCGCGGGGCCCCGGGATCGATTCCTAAGACTCCTAGGCTTGATCTAACAGTAAGATACGACCGTTATGAAGTCCGTCACGAATGACATACTTCAAAATCGACGATCCTAAGGAAGAAACGAGAAAATACGACGAATCGATCGAAAATGAAAACTTCGGAGACGAAAACCACACACGAGGAGAAAATCCACCAAAACATATATTACATTATAATAAATCCAGATACATGAAAAGCAGTCGTTACATCCTCCCCAACTTAAGAAAAATTCCGTCCTCGGAATTTCCGAATACTCACGAGTCCGGAAACAAAAGTGGGAAACGCTCTCGCATCTCATCCTCATTCTCCCAAGTAGACTCTCCCGGCGAACCGTGTCGCCACATCACCCTCACAAGATTGACAACCTTGTTCCGAAGCGATTTCTGACGCCTGTCCAGAATCTGCACTGGATGCTGGTCATACGTCATATCGGGGCGAATGGTAATCTCCGAAAAATCCACCGCATGAGATGGGTCGCTAATGTATCGACGAAGCTGCGACACATGGAAAATATTGTGAACTCCTTTCAAAGATGGCGGCAAGGCCAAGCGATAAGCTACCTCGCCAACCCTCTCCAAAATGTCAAACGGTCCAATGTATCGTGGGCTCAACTTCCCACGATTCCCGAAACGAATCACGCCACGATTCGGGGAAATCTTCAAGAACACATGGTCGCCCGGCTGAAACTCCAAAGGACGACGTTTAGCATCCGCCCAATGCTTAAAACGGTCCTGAGCAATCCTCAACCTCTCCCGAATATTCCTGACGATATCCACGGCCTCCGCGATCATCTCAGGTCCCAACAACTCCCGATCACCAACGTCATCCCAACTCAATGGCGATCGACATTTACTCCCATAAAGAGCGGCGAAAGGCGCCATGCCAATACTCGCCTGGAAGCTGTTGTTGTAAGAGAACTCCACCAAGTGTAGATGGTCCTCCCACGAACCCTTGAAATCCAACATGCACACCCTCAGCATGTCTTCCAAAATCTGAATCGTCCACTCGGACTGGCCATCCGTCTGCGGGTGGTACGCCGTGCTGAAACGCAGACGCGTACCCAAGCTCTTCTGCAAACTCTGCCAGAACTGAGATGTGAACCTCGTGTCTCTATCAGACTCGATACTCACGGGGACTCCATGAAGTCGCACAACCTCCTGCACGATACACGTTACATCACTATCCAAACTAGGCAAAGGAAATAAAAATGGAGAGTAAAAAAAATTTACCTCCATATATCTCCTTGCTAGCGCCTCAGTGGACTGTCCCACTCGGAACGGAATAAAGTGCGCAGATTTGGTCAATCGATCTACGATCACCCAAATCGCGTCATTCTGCTTCGGACTCCGAGGTAGTCCAGTCACGAAATCCATAGTGATGTGTTGCCACTTCCACTCCGGAATCGGAAGCGGTTGTAACAACCCGGCCGTATGCTGATGCTCCACCTTCACTTGCTGGCAAACCAAGCACTTGGCTACACTCCGAGCCACGCTCCTCTTCATGCCATGCCACCAATAATTCAGACGAAGATCCTGGTACATCTTGGTGCCACCAGGATGCACAGAATACGGTGAACTGTGTGCCTCCACCATCAACTCCTCTCTGATATCCCCAGCCGGCACACACAACCTGGCTCCAAACCTCAGCGAGCCATCCTCATGAATCAAAAGGTAAGTCCGCAGACCGGCTTCCACCTGCCCCCCGAATCTTTATCAGCTTCGGATCCTCAGCCTGGCCAGCCTTAATCCGATCCACGATCGTCGACTGTACCTGCATGTACATCAACGACGAAGCCTCCCCAGGAAGAACAATCTCAACACCAGACTCGCAAAAATCCTGCTGCAATCTCCACTGCGAAGTCAAAATCATCACCGCTGGAAGCATACTCAAAGCATCCGGAACCACATTCACCTTACCAGGGTGAAACTGCAATTCAAAATCATAATCCGCCATAAGCTCCAACCATCGACGCTGTCGCATGTTAAGCTCCTTCTGAGTGAAAATGTACTTCAAGCTTTTGTGATCGGTGAAAATCTTCACTTTCTCACTCAGCAAGAAGTGCCTCCAAATCTTAAGAGCAAACACAACGGCAGCCAACTCCAAATCATGCGTCGGATAATTCTTCTCATGAACCTTAAGCTGACGAGACGCATACGCCACAACATTCCCATGCTGATGCAACACACAACCTAGACCCTTGCCAGAAGCATCGCAAAAGATCTCAAATCCACCGCTGCGATCAGGCACAACAAGAATAGGGGCAGTCGTCAACCTCTCCTTCAGAACGCCAAAAGCACTCTCGCAATCACCCGACCAAACAAAAGCAACATCCTTCCGCGTCAACCTGGTCATCGGCTCAGCAATACGAGAAAAGTCCTTAATGAAACGCCGATAGTAACCAGCAAGTCCAAGGAAACTCCGAATCTCAGACGCCGACGACGGAACAGGCCACTCTCTGATGGCCCGAATCTTCTCGGGATCCACTGAAATACCATCTCCAGTCACCACATGCCCGAGAAAAGCAACTCGATCCAGCCAAAACTCACACTTCGAAAACTTAGCATACAACCGATGCTTCCTCAAAATCTCCAACACCGTCCTTAAGTGCGAGGCATGCTCTTCCTCCGACTTCGAATAGATCAGAATGTCGTCAATAAAGATAACGACAAACTTATCCAAAAAGTCGTAGAAAATCATGTTCATCAGATTCATGAAAACTGCGGGCGCGTTAGTTACGCCGAAAGGCATAACCACAAACTCATAGTGTCCATACTTCGTCCTGAACGCTGTCTTCGGAACATCTCCCTTCTTCACCTTCAACTGATGGTAACCACTCCTCAAATCCAATTTAGAAAACACCCTCGAACCTCCAAGCTGATCAAAAATATCATCGATGCGAGGCAACGGGTATTTATTCTTAATGGTCACCGCATTCAACTCCCGATAGTCCACGCACATGCGACGTGAACCATCCTTCTTCTTTACCAGCAACACCGGTGCTCCCCACGGAGACACGCTAGGATTAATATAACCCTTCAGCAAAAGCTCATCCAACTGCTTCCGCAACTCTTCCAATTCTGCAGGTGCCATACGATACGGCGCCTTCAAAATCGGCTGCGCACCTGGGACAAGATCGATAGAAAATTCCAAAGCCCGATCAGGTGGCAAACCAGACATCTCCTCGGGGAAGACGTCAACAAAATCTCGCACCACAGCCGGCCACTCCAACTCCATCTGCATAGCCATAGCCTCCACCGGCCTGGCCCGAAATCTGACAGGACCAAGCGAACTGCTACCACGACTGAACTCAAATACTGGATGTCCGGGAATCTTGAACACCACCTTCTTTCTCCGACAGTCGATCGTAGCATAGAAGCTCGCAAGCCAGTCCATCCCAAGAACCGCATCATAGTTGATGATGTCGTGGACAATGAAATCAGCGAAAAGCTCATGTCCACAGACCACCAATGAGCAAGAATTGCAACCACGATGCACCGAGACCACACCATTCCCTGTGACGATATTCCAACTCTTGGGAAGAGGGGACGTCGACAAGGAATGCCTCTCCACGAAGCTCCGAGAAATAATGCACATCGATGCACCGGAGTCAAAGAGGACTCGTGCAGGAAATGTGCACACCAACACCACACCTAACAATCAATTAACAATCAAACCCTATTCTAGCAAACAACCATGTTCAAGCAAACAACATAATCTAACAATCAAACCAGCTAGGAAAGTAACAGCTAGATTGAGGATTACCTGCGATAACCTCATCCACAGCCGCGCTCTCCGCAGCGGTCATCAGAAAAGCCTGCCTCCTCGGCGGAGCAGCCTGCTGAAAAGCCTGCATCTGCGGAACAAGAGCTGCTCCACGTCCAGCAGGAACAGACGCTCACTGCTGCAACGGCTGAGCTGCAACAGGAGCCCTCCGCAGCTGACCCGCATGCCGACAATCCTTCGCGACATGGGAAGCATCGCCACAAACCAAACACTGGCCCAAAAACTTCCGACACTGATCCTTGACGTGGCCAGGCTTGCCGCAGAAATGGCAAATCTTCAGAATAGGCCCTCCTGGCCTCTTAAACTAAGCAGACTGATTAGGCCTGAATCCAGGTCTAACCACAGCTCTCGCCTGTTCCATAGGCCTCTTCCCAGCACCAACCACAGACCCTCTCCTCTGATTCACGAGCAGCTCCTGCCTCTTGGCTGCTACCAGAACCTTCTGATAAGATTCCCGGTCAGAAGAGGTCACAAAACTCTAGAGCTCCGAAGCAAGCCCATGCAGGAACCTCTGAGCTCTCTCCTCAGCGTCCTGCACCATCTTTGGTGCGAACCGACTCAGCCTCATGAACTCTTGGTGATACATGTCCACCGACGAGTTCCCTTACTTCAAATCGATAAAACGCTGCAGCATCTCCTCCCTGGCAGCTTTCGGAAAGAACTCACCCTCAAATCTTGCCTTGAAGGTAGCCCACGCTATCGGCTCCACCAACAACTTCTCTTCAGCATCCCACCAATTTCTGGCGTTATCCTTCAGCTGCCTCTTCGCCAAATCAACCCATCCAGCCGGGGTGATCTTGGCCATCTTCAGATTTTCCTCGACGTTCCGAATCCATTCATCGGCAGCCAGAGGACCCTCAGAACCATCAAAATAAGCGGGACCCAGCTCCCAAAATTGCTTCGCTCCTGGCTCAGAGCGAGGAACATCCGGAAGAGCCCGGGCAGCTCGAGCAAGTGGAGCATTCTGGACTTGCTCGAGCAAGTGGAGCATTCTGGACTTGTAGAAGCACGCCCTGCTGCACTTGCATCATCTGCAGCATCATCTGCATCATCTCACCGCTGGTGGGTTCCTGCTCAGGCTCCTCATCATGAGGGGTCGCGCCACTACCCCCACCACGGGTGAAACGTCTTCCTGCCATCTAGTGACACGGAAAACAAATCAGATTAGACTCATAGCTTATGACTCGGATGTAGAACTTAATTTATTGGACATTCTAATATTATTATCGCTATTCCAAAAATCGCAGTTACAGAAGGACCTGCATGGGCCACCAACAAAACCTGTCACGACCCTCTTCCCTAAAATGGAGGCGAGACGTGAAAAGGTCCGCACGGGAGTGGAGCTATGAAGCCCCAAACCCGATAAGCGTCAATAATACATAAGCAGGTCCCTGTAACCACAACAGAATAACAATAATAACACAAGGAAAGACTGAAATAAAATCTCACATCTCATACATTGTCCAACAAGTAAATAAGTCCAACATCCAGAAAAGCCAACAGGCTAAAAGAAAAAGTCTAAGGCCCAGAACAAGGCCAACAAAAGTAACGACATAACATTTAATAGGTGCTACGCACCGATAACAAAACAACTGTTCTAACAAAAGTAAAACACAACGGAGACACTAGGACTGGTCCCCAGTGTCCACGTACTCCCCGTCAAACACAAGCTCGGGCTCGGCGTCAGCAAACACCTCGTCCTCAACAAGGTACTCAGGCTCGGGATCTAACATGTGTCACCCAAAAGAGTAAAGGGGCACATGTCAGCAAGTCTAAAGACTTGGGCAAGGAAACTGAAAGTGAGGCATCTAGCAACCTAGCAGTTATGGTATGCATGACATGGCAGTTATAACATGAGTGCACAAATTAAGACATGACAAGACAATTTTGTACAAGGGAACAATTTATCGGGACAAGACAAGAGTAGCCAAGCTACTAACATTCTCAATCAATTCACATTGTTTTGTAGGTGTTTACGCCCTTCGCTGAATGGTAAACATTCAGACCGATCGGCACTAAACACAATTCACGTTTCACTTTTGTTTGTAGATGTTTACGCCCTTCGCTGAATGGTAAAACATTTCAGACCGATCGGCCCTAAACACTACCCCACCCCAAAGAGTTTACGCCTTACAACTGCAGTTGTTGATCAAACAGACCCCCAGTTGAATGGCCGCTTAACCCTCACCCCCAATACCCACACAGAATGGTGCCAGGGTCCCCGCACAATGAGCTCAGCTAGTGAGCCTGGGGTTGCCCCGCACATGAGCTCGCATTCCTAGTTCACAATTCAATATATCGAGCGTTGAGGTTAGCAACTCATTATGCTCGCTTCTGGTCATGAGCCAGGAATACAAGTATTGTAGCGATGCTACGCAATCACGGGATCATCAAAAGAATGAAATGAAATGACATGTAATTTGCGTACCGTTAATTAAATTAAACGTGACAGGCGAAATGCAATGACATGAACATATTCGCGTACCGTTAATTGAAGGTAAACATGATATGGTAGTTGTGCAACATGCTAAAAGTCGGAACTAGCTTCGTTATCAAGCTAGTTCCCCAATGTGCGCCTAGGCGAGTATCATTTCGTCACCTAGCCTCTTTTACGCCTACAACAAGCAAATGGCCTAAAACATGGCCTAAACCCTAAGTGGCAAGTTTCACTTGCCTAGCACCGGGGATGATGACCACTTCGTCACACGGATGCCAATCTACGGTGAAATCGCTGTTATGGGGGAACAAACAACATACAACATGAAATTATATTAGGGTTTCATAAAAATATAAATAGGTTAAGAAAACAACGGTAGATCGATTTCTTACCAAGAGGAGACGGAAGAAACACTCCGGTGAACCCTAGGACCAGATCTGGAAAAGATTGGAGAAACTTGGGGAAACTAGGGTTTTGGGAGATTTGGGGATTTTGATGGAGATTTGGGGAAGATGAGAGGTAGATAGAGTGAATGGATGGTTTGGATGATGGATTTAGGGCTTGGAATGGAGGGATGAAGCTTGGAGGAAGATGGGGGCTCAAGGGGGAAGATTTTAGGGTTTTAGGTCGTGAGGGAGGAAGAAGAAACGTTTGGGAGGGGTATAAATAGGTTGGGCTGGCGGCTGCCCAGAAATTAGGGTTTTAACACAGGTTAGTCGGTCAAAGAGCAACCACTGACCGACTAGTTTGGCAACTAGTCGGTCGGTCGATCAACGCAGACCGACTAAGTGCAAACAGTAACTTCTGAACGAAAATAGGATTTATAATTAGTCGGTCCATGAACAACTACTGACCGACTAGTTTAACATCTAGTCGGTCGATGAACGTTCTTAGACCGACTAAGAGTAAACAGTAGCTACAGGCGAAAACCTGAACTAAGAGTTAGTCGGTCTGAGTACAAAACTTAACCGACTAGTTTGACAACTAGTCGGTCGGAAGATGAACTTAGACCGACTAAGAGTAAACAGTACTGATACTAAAATTTAGATGAAGAGTTAGTCGGTTAAAGAAGCATTGCCGATCGACTAGTTTGCAACCTAGTCGGTCAACCAACGTTCTTAGACCGACTAACGATAAACAGTAACTCCTGAGAAATTTAGAAAGCTAACTAGTCGGTCCAAGAAGGATTTCCGACCGACTGGATCGTCATCTAGTCGGTCGGTGCCCCTTCTTACATCGGCTAATGAGCACCAAAAGTTCCGATACGAAGCGCGGGGCCCCGGGATCGATTCCTAAGACTCCTAGGCTTGATCTAACAGTAAGATACGACCGTTATGAAGTCCGTCACGAATGACATACTTCGAAATCGACGATCCTAAGGAAGAAAAGAGAAAATACGACGAATCGATCGAAAATGAAAACTTTGGAGACGAAAACCACACACGAGGAGAAAATCCACCAAAACATATATTATATTATAATAAATCCAGATACATGAAAAGCAGTCGTTACAATGTTATATCCAATAAACAAGATGGTAAGATAGTGACCATGGGTTAAGGAAGATGAGGGTCTATCGGAAGAAGCAGATGCAAGGATGGTATCCATAATGACTTTGGCCCAATTTATACGGAAGTTTCGTAACATGGTGTATATACACTTAGCTTGCTTCTCAGATAACACAGAGTGACTTCCAGATTTCTGAGGAATATTATAAGACGATATATTTGCTAGAATTCTTCCAGGATAGCGAAGATCGCTACATGGTAGTTTTGTTTAGAAGTATCTTCCAGGCAAATACATTTTCTCCAGAATATTCTCATCGACCATCTCTATGTCATCCAATAGCATTCTAGTGTAGGGGATTCCTAATGCTTGTCCGAGAGATTTGACAGTTATAGCAAATTTGGAATCTAGACCATTAGTAATGAATCGACATTTAGCAAGATCATAATCCATGTTGGCATAAAATAGATATACTAATCTAGGATAACACAGAAGAGAATTTTCAGATGAAAATAGATTAGAAAGATTCTGAAATTCTAAGATGCTATCAATGCCATAATTTTCAAGATGATCAATTTTGACAAACCTTTTATGAAGGATGTGTCTTTTGGATATTTTAAGAAATTTAACAAAGGAAGCATTCTTGAAAAGGTATGGTTCGATGAATTCATTTTCAGTTAGAGAGAATTCACTATCAACCTTCCTCTTCTTAACACCAACCTTCTTGATAGGCATCCTAGATAGTAAAAATTTAGATTACAAGAATGGGTATGCAAGATTAACAAGAAGTAAATTGAATTAATGAGAAGTTGATGAGAAAGAATTATACCTTGGGGGTCTTCTTTAGAAGTTGAAAGAGGTTCAAGAAATTTTACCAAGAGAAGTAAAAAAAATTTCAAGAGGATGACAACAATAGTGGTAGTCGGCTACCCAAGGTTTAGGCCAGGGGTTTTATGTTTTGAGATGAAAGAAGAAGAAGTTTGGGAGCCTTTGGATAATAAGATTGGATGGTTGAGATCTTATTTTCTTATTGGTTTAATTTACCCTTTGGATATGAACCCAACAAACTCAATGAAACCCAATAAGAGTAAGAAAAAAACTGAAATCAACCCCAGATTTTCGTGTCCACACTATGGTAGTCGACTCCCGCATGGTGGTAGTTGACTCCCTGCTGGGTTTAGTTGTTTTCTCATCTAGAGGGTTTGTGACATAATGGTGAGTGTGTGTGGTAGGAAATCTTTCTCACAAAAACATAATAATCATTTATAAGCATTAAAAAGAAGCAATCATTTAACTATTCAAATCAAATCAAATTTTGCGAAGCAGTTCAATTTTCATCGCAAAGCATTTGATGCAGTTCTTGTTCCTCCTTCTTGTTGTTAGAGTACCTGAAAATATGAACGTTTTATGGTAATCTTTTTTTATTGAGTCCATGAGGTTAGTCTTTAGGAAACCAAACCCAATATGCTTTAGTTCCTTCATTAGAAACATATATATAATTCTTATTTAAATGAATTTTATGAATAAAATCAGTTGCGTACCTCATTTTCTTTTGATCGGTCAAGTTCTTCAGTATCCAGATGCTCAGAAAATTTTGATTAGAATGATGCATCCTAGTATGATTAACCCTTTTCTTGGTATGATTAGAATCATATCCAAGTCCGGTTTTGCTAGATGAAGTTTTTTGGTTATTTATTAAACTATATAGCTTTCCTTTTCCTTTATTGAAAATTTCAACAATCTTCATCGTAGAGTCGTATATGTCTTTGACAGATACGAGAAGATTACTCAAACTTTCAATTTTCTCATTCATAGAAAGAATGTCTTTTTTCTAAAGAGTCATTCTTTTCTTTCAACATAATATTCTCTTTAATAAGATCTTCCTTTTCTTTTGCATCTTTCTTAACTATTCTAAGAGTTTTATTGTGTTCTTTTATGAGCTTTTCATGCATTTTGCATAGCTCCTTATATACTCCCATATAGTCCATGTCTTCATCATCGCTTGATGATGAATCACTATCACTAGATGATGAATCATGCAAGGTATTTACCTTTGATGACGTGGAGGCTAAGAAACACTTGTGGGCTGTTTCTCTTCTTTCGTCTTTGTAATCTGATGAGGATTCATCGGACGAAGAAACATCGCTTTGATCGAAGGCTGCGTAAGCTTCATTCTTAGGTCGTCGAAAGTTGTTCCTTCTGTCGCTTCTTCGTTCATTGTTCTCTCTGTTCTTCCCACGATCTTTGGAGTCTCGGTTGTTCTTCTCCAAGGGACAATCTCTCTTTACGTGTCCTGGTTTGTTGCAGCCAAAATAAATAATATTGTTAGTGGGACGAAATGAACGTTTACCATACTTACTTGTAATAAACTCTTTAAAGTTCTTTGAGACTTGTAATAAACTCTTTAAAGTTCTTTGAGAAAAAGGCAATATGGTCCTCTTTGTCGGTATAGTCGGAGTCTTCTTCTTGAGCTTTGAATGCTAGGCTCTTATTCTTTGGCTTTTCTTCGATCTTCTTGTCTTCCTTGAGTTCTATCTCATATGCCATGAGATTTCCCATCAGTTTTTCAATTGTGAGATCTTTCACATTGTGAGCTTCTCGAATGGCTGTTGTCATTCCTTTCCATTCGGGTCTGAGAGATCTTAGTATCTTCATTACCTGATCATATTCAGATAGTTTCTTTCCTAGACCTGCGAGCCCATTAGTAATATTTGTAAAACGAGTATTCACATCGGTGATACTATCTTCTTCTTCCATCTTAAAAGTTTCAAATTTAGAATGCAAAACATTTACGCAGGATTCATTTACATTCTCGGTTTTAATTGATGTGTTGTCTTGCATTGAGAGACTCGATTGAATTCATTACCTGTTACGGCGCTAAATAATTCGTTCATCTCCTTTGCATTTAGATTGGCTCTCTTCTTCTCGTCGGCTGACCTTTTTCCGAACTCAACTTCAGTGGGTGCATTGTATGGTACTTTGATGATGGTCCACGCTTCAATGTCAGTGACTCTAGGTGAGTCTTCATACGGATCTTCCAGCTAGTTCGTTCCATTGAACAATGGTGGTCGCATGGTGTTGAGACCTTCAGAGTGAAAGGATGTTGATGCCATCGCCTTTCAAGCCCTGCTCTGATACCAAGTGTTAGATCCTGTGGATGGCAAACAACACTAGAAGGGGGGTTGAATAGTGTTGTGCAAATAGTAAACTTTTTCGTTCATTGATTAGCCCAATTTAAAAACATTCTAATGTTGTCTAAGAAACCAAGTAGAGAGATCTACGATTGGTTCTTAATCAACAAGGTAATCTTACAATGAATATAAATATGAGTTACAAGCAAGATAAGATTACAAGCAATAAATCTTTTACACAAGAATAGACATTTTTACACAGCGAAAATAAATCAATTAACTTTGCAATAATATGAACAACAAATTACAGAGATACAATTGTTAGCAGATAGAATACAATGCTAGAGCAAAGGTAAACAATCATAGAAAAATGCAAACGCAAAGACACGGAATTTTTATCCTGGTTCCCCACAACTTGGGTACGTCCAGTCCCCGACCAATCCGATACAAGATTTATCCACTATTGCCTTAGCAATACAATTACCTTTGATTTCTAAACACGTAGACTTGTCTAGGATTTCCAACCACCTAGACTTGTCTAGGATTTCCAACGTCCCATTCAACAAAGGGGAATCCACAAAGAAAAACAAAGTTTCCAATTCACCGCAATATTGGTGGAGATTGGATTACACCCAGAATTCTATAGCGAAAGTAAATATAACAAATGTGTGTTACTTGGCTAAAAGAATTCAAAACGATCTTTAGATCACACAAAAATATTAGATGATCCTTTGTGATCTAGATCGTTAGTTTTCAAAAATAACTTTCAAGAATGAAAATTGAAGAACAAGGATTTTTAAAAAACTCTTTTTGAAAAAATAGCCAAGCTAAAAATATAGATCTAAAAAAAGAATAACTTTAGAACAAGATTAGAGATCAGAAATTAAGAACAAAGTTGGCTATATCGATGAGAACAATAGAGCGACAAGAGATCCTTTAGAATTTTAGCTTAATAGAATGGAGAGATTATATGTGTATAGAAATGATCTTATAGGAGTCTATTTATAGAGTTTCAAGAGAAGGATTTGAATTTCAAACGATTTGACATTCAGCCCAAACAGATATGAAATGGAGTGAAATCAGGAAGCATAGTTGTTGGAAAACGACAGCTGGTAGTCGACTCCCTCAGGGTGGTAGTTAACTCCAAGAGAATTTTGTCACGACCTGCTTCCCTAAAATGGAGGCGAGACGTGAAAAGGTCCGCACGAGAGTGGAGCTGTGAAGCCCCAAACCCGATAAGCGTCCACAATACATAAACAGGTCCCTGTAACCACAACAGAATAGCAATAATAACACCAGGAGAGACTGAAATAAAATTCACATCTCACAAATATTGTCCAGCATCACAAATAAGTTCAACATCCAGAAAAGCCACCAGGCTAAAAGAAAAGAGTCTAAAGGCCCAGAACAAGGCCAACAAAAGCAACAACATAACAAAGTATGGGTGCCACGCACCAATAACAAACAACTGTCTAACAAAAATAAAACGCAACGGAGACACTAGGACTGGTCCCCAGTGTCCACGTACTCCCCGTCAAACACAAGCTCGGGCTCGGCGTCAGCAAACACCTCGTCCTCAACGAGGTACTCGGGCTCAGGATCTAACATGTGTCACCCAAAAGAGTAAAGGGGCACATGTCAGCAAGTCTAAAGGACTTGGGCAAGGAAACTGAAAGTGAGGCATCTAGCAACCTAGCAGTTATAGTATTAAGTAATGACATGACAGTTAAGCATGATGCAACAGTTTAAAAAGAGAAGCAAGCATGCACGATGTAGCAAAAGCTACCAAATCACTAATCACTTATCATTTAACACTTATCACTTATCACTTATCACTTATCACTTATCACTTATCACTTAGTGCATAGAGAGTCCACCTGCTGGCCAGCTCGTGGCTCAGGCCGCTTATCTCTACCACTATTAATCACTTGTCAATGGTAAACACTTAGTGCATAGAGAGTCCACCTGCTGGCCAGCTCGTGGCTCAGGCCGCTTATCTCTATCACTATTAATCACTTGTGCACTAGAGAGTCCACCTGCTGGCCGGAGTGGCGGATCAGGCCAACTCGGGGCTCAGGCCGCTTATCTCTTACCCCACCCATATGTGTCGAGCGTTGGGGTTTCCAACTCACTAAGCTCGCTTCTGGAACACGAGCCAGGAATATAATATTGTAGCGTGCGCTACGCAATCACGATGAATAATCACTATGCAAAGACATGAACAGATATTTGCGTACCGTTAATTTAAATTAAACGTGACAGGCAAAATGCAATGACATGAACATATTCGCGTACCGTTAATTGAAAGTAAACATGACATGGTAATTGTGCAACATGCTAATAGTCGGAATTAGCTTCGTTGTCAAGCTAATTCCCCAATTTGCGCCTAGGCGAGTTTCATTTCGTCGCCTAGCCTCTTTTACGCCTACAACATGCAAATGGCCTAAAACATGGCCTAAACCCTAAGTGGCAAGTTTCACTTGCCTAGCACCGGGGATGACGATCAACCTCGTCACACGGATGCTATCTACGAGGAAATCGCTGTTTAGGGGGAAACAAACACCAAACACATGAAATTAATTAGGGTTTCACCAAAATTATAAATAAGTTATAAAAACAACGGTAGATCGATCTCTTACCGAGAGGAGACGGAAGGAACACTCCGGGGAACCCTAGGATCAAATCTGGAGAAGATTGGAGAAGATTGGGGAAACTAGGGTTTCGGGGGATTTGGGGATTTTGATGGGGTTTGATGAGATTTTGGGGAAGATGAGAGGTAGATAGGGTAGATGGATGGTTTGGATGATGGATTTAGGGCTTGGAATGGAGAAATGGAGCTTGGAGGAAGGTGGGGGATCAATGGGGGCGATTTTAGGGTTTAGGGTCGAGTTGGAGGGGAAGAAAACGTTTGGGTTGGGTATTTATAGGCTAGGCTGGCGGCTAGGGCAAAACTAGGGTTTACAGCACTAGTTAGTCGGTCAAAGAACAACCACTGACCGACTAGTTTGACAACTAGTCGGTCGGTCGACCAACGCAGACCGACTAAGTGTAAACAGTAGCTACAGGTGAAATTAGGATTCTAGAGTTAGTCGGTCCATGAACAAATACTGACCGACTAGTTTGGCAACTAGTCGGTCGATGAACGTTCTTAGACCGACTAAGAGTAAACAGTAACTGATACTAAAATAATTTGATGAGTTAGTCGGTTCAAGAAGCATTGCTGACCGACTAGTTTGCAACCTAGTCGGTCAACCAACGTTCTTAGACCGACTAACGATAAACAGTAACTCCTGAGAAATTTAGAAAGCTAACTAGTCGGTCCAAGAAGGATTGCCGACCGACTGGATCGTCATCTAGTCGGTCGGTGGCCCTTCTTACACCGGCTAATGAGCACAGAAAGTACCGATACGGAGCGCGGGGCCCCGGGATCGATTCCTAAGACTCCTAGGCTTGATCTAATAGTTAGATACGACCGTTATGAAGCCCGTCACGAGTGACAAACTTCGAAATCGACAATCCTAAGAAAGAAGCGAGAAAATACGACGAATCGATCGAAAATGAAAACTACGGAGACGAAAACCACACAAGAGGAGAAAATCCACCAAAACATATATTATAATACATAAAATCCAGATACATGAAAAGCAGTCGTTACAAATTTCAGTAGAAATTCTACTTTCATCGGGTAGTGGACTCCCAGAGCAGTTTTCTCTGAAACTCGGCTAGTTGAGAAGTGTAATCAACTCCTGGGTGCATTGGAGGTTGACTACTGATAATAGATCGACTAGCTTTTGCTCTCAAGAGTTAAAAAGAATTTTAAAAACAATTAAAACATTTTTCTTCGAAATCATTTGTGTGTGCGCGATATTTACTTTGGCTTTGATATAATCATAAGAAACAAAAAACTCACACACTTTGACTAAGACGAGATCTTCAGG
The DNA here is from genome assembly GCA_030789695.1 of Scilla litardierei. Classification (NCBI taxonomy): domain Eukaryota; kingdom Viridiplantae; phylum Streptophyta; class Magnoliopsida; order Asparagales; family Asparagaceae; genus Scilla; species Scilla litardierei. Next base: position 230,540,969 of record CM061141.1, on the reverse strand, counting down.
AAGCCGTTTAGATGATTGAAGTAGATGCGTGCTTCTCCTGAATTTTGAGTTCCTTCTTCATTAAGCTTGAGAACGAGGTACATCTTGTGCTTGACGTAGAACTAGTAAATTTGTCTTCATCTTTTGAGTGTGGTAGAGCTTCTTCGGAGTATGCGTAAAGTCACCGTTGGCACCAACCTACACACCTGAGTTGTAGTGTAGTTAGTACACTAACATCATTTGGTGTGCTCATCATCAAAACTACTTAGGGGTGGTATTCAATTTTCCATCCGGATGTATCCGGACCCAAGTCTAAATTAGCCAAGATATGATATTCTTATCTTATTACGACACGTGTTCTTGATAAAACCCAAGTCTAATAAAATAAAGAACACAATGACAGAAGTATTTGATCTGTTTTGATCAGATTGAAGAGGCAAATACTTAACTGTATAATTCTAACGTAATTAAAAGAAAATGAGATTTGCTCTCAGATCAAGTTTTTTAACGCATCGGTGCGTTGGAAAGAATGAATTGCACTCTGTTAGACTTGGTGCGATACATGGCTAGTGACTCTGAGTTACAATCCTTCTTCTGGGTTAAGCCTCAGATAATAATGCCTAGGTTCTTGATAAGGCTACGAAAGGACTGTATCAATACGATATTCCTCAAATCAATCGATAGGAAGTCACAGGATTACTCGAGCCTCATGAGATAAAGGAGTCGAGTAGAACATCATAGTCAATTTCCAGGATGCCATTCAGAGTAGGTACTCTAAAATAGCTTAATGCGATCCAAAAAAGGTCATTGCACGTAACTAACGTATGTACCTTAGAAGACGTGCCCAAATGAAGTGGTCCCCTTGGCTGTAAGTGAATTTTCAAGACAGAAGATTGGTGCAGATGGAAAATAGTGAGGTACAGGTTCTGCTGGTTTAGAACAATAATCATCAAAACTCCTATAAATCCATTGTGATGAAACTTTCTCGTCAACCACTGTGTACAGATCTATTCGTATCACACTCGATGTCAATGCTCATGATGACTATGAAAACTGGAATATGCGTGTAAAGTTTGTTTTCTTAATATGATTTAGAAGAACAAACTTATAGAGTTTTCAAGGTCATTGGGAGTGAATAAAAGGCATGTGAGACATCAAGAAGCCGGAACATATGATTTGACAAAGTGGTCAAACAGATTGACACTTTGTTAGAAACGATAATGAACTGTGCTGATGACAAGTGAATATTTTGGATAATTATATCTAACCTCAGGTGAGGATGATGAGTTAGATGAGATCCATGCAAAACAAGCGTTATGGATTCCAAGAGAACTAAGGAACACTTTGGATGAGATTCAAATTCGTGATCTAGAAGGAACATAGAACCCATTAAGTCTATACAGAAGACAGTTTAGCAGATCCACTCACGAAGTCTCTGCCACATGAAGTCTAGGGAGACTTATGTGTAAAAGCAGTATGAGATACCGAGATAAATGTGCCTGAGTGCATGTGGGAGATGTTGAGAGATGTGAATTGATATGTCCATAATTTCAATCATTTTCATGCAACATTTCAAACCATTTTCATCGCTCGAAGTACACGTTTCAGTATTTTATCGTGTATTCCATGATATTATTGACTCTCATATCAAATTGTAGATTTTCAGGAATTTCGGAGCGATTTGGAGCTATATTGGACGATGGACATGAGCACAGATGTCAGAGCATCAATGGCATCATGCTTGATGAGCTGAAGCAGTTGGATAGAAGCAATATAAGAAGAGAAGAAGAGAGAACCGAAATAAGAAGAAGAAGATCAAGAGAAAGCGGTCAGGAGGTTGCTAAACTCCAGACTGCTCGGCCGAGCGGCATGGCCTGCTCGGCTGAGCTGGTGTCACGAAGAGGAAGAAGAAAGTGAAGTCAAGAGGGGGTCGACTGGCAGGATGTTGCTCGGTCGAGCGACCAATGCCTTCGGGCCAAGCGACCAAAACGCGCGGGCCGAATGACCAATGCACGCGAGCCGAGCGATCCCTAATTTTTTTATAGGAAGATATGCCCTTGAGGCAATTTATCCTATGAAAACATCTTGTTCAAATATAAATGGTACTATTATCCTAATATAAATTCAATGAATTATATGCTTGGATAATTTCCTTAGACTTAAAGTGAGGTCATTACATATCTAGATGTAGATCTTGATTATGGAAAGTGAATGATGACTAGCCGCCCGTTTGACACGCAAACCGGGATGGAGATACTAGAATTAGAATTTATAAACCGCAAGCGCACGGTGTCGAAGTGTGGCTTGGGGGTCGATCACAGGGAGGCGTGTGTTGTACTTGCTAATATTCAGGAATCGGATCACCCGGTGGATGAGCCAGCCTATTCTCGATTGGTTGTCACGATTGTAAACTAATAGAACAGATGTAAAAGGTAAAAAGGTAACCTAGGACTTTGGCTTCTGCCCTAATCATGGATTCTCACTATTACGGTTGAAGGATAGGAATATGACCGAATGCTGAGGTTTGGCGATGAGACGTTGCCTCTAAAAGTGGTATCTAGCGTCCCATGGGCCCGATATTCCGGTCGATGCCCAGGATGATACACTAGGTCTACCCAGCTTCGGACGGTTGGCATTCCCATGTCCAACACCATCCGACTCCGGGAGCACTAAGATCGCAACGATCTCTCCCAACATTTCGTCCAAGCCATTCCCACGTGCAAGGACTCAATGTCAACGATAGGGGGTGAGCTATGGCTAGAGAATCAAACTCCCATTTTATTTCCTCTTGGCCCAACGGTCAAAGGCAGTCTTTTTCCCACCGATGACAATGAAACGTCACCGCGTAACCATCAAAATCCCTAGATCCAATCAGATCCCTAGACCTATGGTCATTCTAGGAAGAACCCACGAAGGGGCTTCCACCAATGTCATAGATTGAAGAACTACTCACTAAACATGGTAGCAAATGCAATAACAGATGATATAGCTATAAGAATTGAAATCAAGCAATTGTTCACCGTAGCAAATAGAATCATAAACACAATATCAAAATACGAAAACGTTCAAAGAACTTACACTAAGTGTTTAATTGAAGCAGCTGAAAAATCCCTTAAAACAGCTTAAGAAGTGGGTACCCGGTTTTGGAAAAACCTAGCACTATTTATACAAGTGGGAAAGATGCCAGGGAATATTCCCACAAAAACACAAAAACAGACACTCACCCGATCGGGTAAGACTTCACCCGATCGGGTGAAACGACGGAAAAATATGTCTTCAGCTCTGATAAATCTCACTCGATCACTGAACCAATCGAGTGAGTCTTGGATTTCTTGAGCTTGGAAAGCAGCAGCAGCTGACCTGATAGGGTGAAAGTGCCGACCCGATCGGGTCACAATACATCACCCGATCGGTTGACAAGTCAACCGACCGGGTAAGCTTTGGCCTTCAAAATTGCACTCTGTCATACATCCACCCGATCACTGAACTGATCGGGTGGTACAATCTCTTCTTCAGCACTGACATAGACTGCATGACTCGGTTGGGTGGCTGTTCCACCCGATCGGGTGAGAGCTGATACATAGTTATCTTTGACGAATGGCTATCGGGATCTCGTGCGACACTTCCCGTTGCCTCGGAGACTCATGATGTTGGCCATATATGTCCCCTGCACTAGCAATGTCCTGTAAATGTACATAAACTCAACGAAAGTAAAAAGAAACTAAAAACACAAATAAACAGACACGAAATAACAAAAAGCGACGGAAAACGACGGAGAAGACGTGCGTGAATATATAAAGTATAAATGCACGTCAAAATCTCCCAAGCTGAACTCTTCCTCGTCCTCGAGGAAGACGAGTGAGAATAGAAGCCTGTCGGGAGAAAATAGAAAGAGAGAAAAAGAAAAAGAAAAAGAAATACTAGATTACTCGTTATAGCCAACGGAAACAAACACAACACGCTGAGCAAGCACGCGAGAAGCATAACACTAAGCCAAGGAATACGAGTTCCTACTAGTGTCGTGGGTTCACACGGTGAAGCGCGAGTGAGTGCGTTTGTGAGCTAGCCAACGGTGAAACTATCTAAATCATGCGATGAAGCTCCATATACACGTATCCATGGAATAACCAAATATCTAATCAATTCGAGTTTGTGGTGAATAATAGTTCAAGCATGCATGAGAATAGAGTAAGAATAGAAACATGTCATATGTTCGGGACTCTACCGCTAGAAACTAGGAAATCGCCGCACGATTGCCGAGATGATTGCTAGAAAGCACCTATGCCAAGTGTGTTCGAAAACGAAAGGGGTCGAGTAGGTTTGGAGGATAGTACTTGATACAAATTCTCGCCTTCCCTTTATTCACGGCGGTAGGATTGATATTTACAACAGAGTTTTTTTCGGTTTTGGACTTTTCAATTTTTTTTGGATTTTGGCTATACATATTCTTTCTTTTCTCTCTTTTTTTGTTTTGGATTTTCCATTTTTTTTTGATTTTTTTGGTGGTAGAAGTAGGAAGATGTGCATTCTCCAAAAGCGGGAGAACAATGCGCAAGTAAGTGGCAAAATTGTGTACTCTCCCAAGTTGAAGTGAAGTACACGACGAGGGGATTTGCTCCAAGCAAAACAAAAAAAAAGAATTCAAATTCTAAACACTTGGCAAAAGGCGTTTCTCGCGAATCAGAGTGTAAGCAACATGGGTTATCCTAGTCCTATTGGTAGAGTCCCGACACATGTGATTTGAAGCGTACATATATAGTATGATTATGCATAATGAAGCAGAAAGTAGAAGCAATATACCGCATATTCGAAATTGAAGCATGATAGTCTAGGGGTCATCCATGGATAGGCATATAAAACAAAATCTCGACCTTGAAGCACACCAACTAGCTAGTCACAACACACAACTCAACACAAAAGGCAAAGTGAACCCACGGAGCATAAAATGCAACAGAACTCGGCTTCCTAGGGTTAGTGAAGATAGTTATCGTAGCTTAGCTAAGTGTATGTGTGTGTGTGTGTGTCTGTGTATGTGTGTGTGTGTGTGGTTTAGTGGCAGTTTCATCATGTGGGATCATCTCTAGGAGAGGGAGAATAAAAGGATGGAAAAAAAAGAAAAACACAACGAAAACGACTCAAAATGGTGAAAAAGACACGACTGACGTACATAGCGAGACTCCCACAAGCTAAATGTTGCATTGCCCTCAATGCAATAGGATGAAGTGCGGGAGGGCAACGAACGATGGGAGGGAAGTACACACGGATAAAGAAACGGAAAAACATGAAAAACACAGAAAACGAGACATAAAAAAATAAAGAAAAAAAGACCGACACGGAGTAGACAAAAGACACACAAAAGCACACTAGACAATCACACGGCAAACATACATGACACGACCACATACAAAAAATATAGATCTCTCCCAAGCTGATCTCAACAATGCCTAAAAAAGATATGATCATGATGAATCAGAAAAACTGGCTAGGGGAAAATAAAAAAAAAGGAAATCAAGATGCAGGAGCAGAAGGCTCCTCATCCTCCTCGGAAGAGAGTGGAGGGGGTATGGTCAGGAGAATGTGTGGGAGAGGTGACGGGTGTGCGAAGAACTGGAGAAAGAGATCGAGATCGTGCATGGGTGGGCTCAGTGGGGATGTGAATGATGGGTGTGGTGTCGATGGTAACGGAGGGTGGTAGGGACACGACAAATGATGAAGAGAGCGGGGGGTAATGATTTCTCTCGTACAACGACTTGTTTCTCGAAATGCGAGTAGGCGGTGGTGGTAGAGGTGATATGTGGTGGAAGATCATCAGTAGGAGATGGAAGTGGTGGGTCAACGGTAGTGGTCGGTAAGGAAGTAGTGGTGGTTGGGGGTAAAGAAGTGGTGGGAAGGGAAACAGTGGTGGTATCGGACACTGTAGGAATAGGTAGAGGGGACGATCGTCTACGAGGCGACGGAGGAGGTGATGGGGGTGGTGATGGTGGTGGAGTGCCGTAGATATGGGTCAGAAGATGGAGAATGGTGGCTACATTTCGCTCGAGAGCGAGGAAATGGGGATGTGATAGAAAAGATGTAGATGGGTCTGAGGGGGCAGAGGAGGATGCACCAGTGTGCAAAGCAGCAATCTTGACCTCGAGAGCGAGGCAAGCAGAAGTGGCACTACGCACAGCAGAGTATGTGCCGGCAGCAACAGAACAGGTACCTGCGGTAGTGGTCATACCGACACGAGAGGCTAGGCCACGCAGGGCCGTAGTCAGAGCCTCTGAAGAAACAAAAGTAGTAGCCGGGGTGGTGGTACTGGGTTTAGCTCTAGGGTCTCCTTGGAACTCAGGAATTTCCTGCTCGCCAAAGTGGGCGACAGGAGAAGGTGATCGCGGAGCATCAGGAAGATTGAACTGAAGGTGCAGTGCCCCCACAAAATCAGGGTCGGGTGGGAATGACCAATCTGCCGGAAGCTCAATAGTGACACAATCAGGGTTCAACAGAATGGTATAAGGTGCGGGGGATGACCATAGTGAAAAGCGAATCGACCGCCGTCGAGCGGATTGATCATGTGAGCATGCCGCATGACATCAATGTCAATATGTGTAGATCCTGCGGCACGGACCAAATCGGGTGGGATCTCGATGTTGAGAGGTAGATGTTGGGCAATGAGTGTGATGAGGCCACCGCATCAATATTTGCCCTTATTCGTGCGGCTACTGTCAACTAGTTTTTGAATTATCCACGAGGCGGCATTGATGCGAAAACGCGGTGACTCAAAAGAAATCCCGTCAACACCGGGAATAAAGGGAAAAGTCATCGCCCATAATAAAAAGATCCGGGATGGTCACAGTGCCGGACTTATCCCTTGAAAGGAAGTGCTGGAAATAATGCGATGGGCGAGGCGGAAGACTATGTGAATAATCTAAGAGGCCTTGGCCTTGGCCCTAGGATATTGATCGTGCAAGGTGAGACGTTTCCATATGAAGTCGACGTCAAAGTCGGCAAGAAATTTGTTGGCAAGGGAGCTGCCTTCAAGATTAGGGAACCCAAAGATATCATTGATAGTGGTCAAAGGAGCACGGAAATTTCGGGCGAAAAATGATGTTTGACCCCGGCTCGATTTTGATCGTGGAAAGGAATTCTAGTGTGAGCATGGGGTAGGAATGAGCATGGACGTGGAGGAAGCTAAGCCATCCCAAGTTCGCGAACAAGGATTCGACTTCGGAGAAAACTCCGAGATCGAATAAGGTTTGGTCGTGCGCGAACTTGGTAGCGAGGTGAGGACGTTGGTCGAGGCGTGAGATAAAAATCTTTGTGGACTTGGCTCAAATAGAGAATAACCTGTGGTCCAAGTAGTGGGTCTCTCACTGGTACTCTAGGTGGGGGTGGTGGTTGGGTAGGCGGTGTTTGAGGAGCGCATCCACGTGTAGGATGTGTGGATCGTTGTCTCTTGTGAGACGGCACCGCATCCACCATAGGTCGCTTTCCTTTTTCTTTGTCCTTAGCCATGATATTGTGGTGATCGGATATTGTCACCCCCGCTTCCCTAAAATGGAAGGCGAGACATGAGGAGGCCCGCTGAGACGTGGAGCTGTGAAGCTGCATTTTGATAAGCGTCTGTAAAAAAATTACGAAAAGTAGCCGGTCCTTTGCATTGCGACGAAACAACAATAATAATAGTGAGCAGATAAAATAACATCCACCAAAAAAACATCCAACAATTTTCTCAACATCACAAAAAGTCACAAAAGTACAAGTCTGAACAAGGCCTAAAGCATGGCCAAACAAAAACAAGGAGAAGGGTGCTACGCACCGAAACCTAATCCGCAACTACTGAAAACTACTACCAAAAGAGACTCCAAGTGAGCCTATGACTGGTCACCAGTGTCCTCGAACTCAACCTCTGGAGGGACCTCAAACTCAGCGCCAATAGAACTGCTCGTCCTCAGCTACCTGCTCTGTCTCAAAACCTGACATGTGACACCCAAAGAGAAAAGGGCACATGTCAGCAAAAGTCTCCCAAAAGAAAGCGAAGAACTTTTGTGCAAGGATACAAAAATAGGAAAAACAATCTAGCAGTTCTAAACAATATGAAATGAAATGACATTAAATGATTGCAACAATTTAAAATGAAATGATGACATGCATGCACGTCGTAGCAGAACTACGAAAATAATATTTCACGATTCATGAACACTAACTTGTCACTTTGTGTACAGGGTTTACACCTTTTGGCTGAAGTGGCTGTACGTGCACACTTCTACGCTCAAGTGATCGCTTAACCCTACCCCTCCACGTGTATTGAGCGTTGGTTTCCCAACAACACCGTGCTCGCTTCTGGATCACGAGCCAGGAAGTGTTTTTCAATATGGCATAGGGTTGTGCCCGCAAAAGCATGTGCCTAGCCTCAATAGCAATAACAATTGTAGTGTGTGCTACTCAATCACGAAGAACACATGATGCATGACATGACATGGATGAGCAATTAAAGTGCGTACAGTTAATTGAAAATTAAACATGGCATGACAGCATGAATGAAAGCAGGTAAAGTGTCGGATCTAGCTTCGTTGTCAAGCTAGATCAAGTAGGGTGTCAGATCTAGTTTCGTTGTCAAACTAGATCAAATAGGGCGTCTAGACAGCTATTATTTCACTGTCTAGTCTCTTTTACGCTAACAAGCAAATTGGCCTTAAAACATGGCCTAAAACATTTTCTGGCAAGTATCACTTGCCTGCACAACCAAGCTGAAGTCACGTTCAATTTGAGTCCAAATTACCTACGTGCTCAAATCGCAGTCCAGCCTACATCCCAATTTATTAATCTTGATTAGTGAAGCACAACCATCAGAAATTACCAATTTTAGTTGATTAACAGGAAAGTGGTGATTCCTACGGGGCAGATCTTACCTCAACACGACGCGAGAGCTACTCTGACGTCAGGTAACGACGTCAAGGGTTGGATTCCGGTATCACGAACATTTTGGGACAAACGGTTCTCTGCTGATAAGACACGGGTTCAATAAGTTCGTTGACGGAACCAAAAGTTATTAGGCAACCTAAAACGTCTAATAAACCAATTTTAATTAGGTTTTCTAATCCAAGATGGGTGACACATCAATATTAATGATCATAGAAATTACTGATATGATAATAACGTCATGTTTCTAGTACGGCAATTAAACAACAATATAACTAATCAACCTAGGTTACACGTTAACCAGAAATTGTCTAAACGAGTTATCAACCTTATAGTTTATCAAGTTAACATCTATATTAATGTTACTAGCCTGCAACCAACATTTTATCAAGTTACTAGCTTGTTAACTAGGTTAACTTACTGAATCACATGACTTATCAAACAGATAACAATGAGTTCTAAGGAACGATTACTAACCGTTGATAGGAGAATCTTTACGAGACTTCCAGGGATCGGCGTAGGTTGTCAACAGTCAGAGGGAAGGCCGTGCGTCGCTGTGACACGACGAGGATGTCGCTGCACGCGTCGGGGAGGTTGCTGACGCGCTAGCGCTAGGGCAGGGGCTGTCGGTGGCAGTAACGGTGCCTGGAGATGATGTGGCTGCAAGCGACGGTCCTGACAGTGATGAGGGCTGCTACGAGAGGCTAGACGGCGGGATGAAGGTCAGGCTCGTCGGAGGGGGCCTGCTGCACGCAAGGCGGCGCCGCCGTGGTCTGAGCGGCGCTGTCCGGCGCCGTTGCGCACTGCTGCTCGCTGTAGCGGCAGCCGAGTGGCATCAGGGAGGAGCAAGGGCCGTGGGATCAGGTGCTTACCGAACGGAGGCCATTGTTGCTCCTGGGAGGTCGGGGAAGGTCAACGCGAGGGAGAGAGGGCCGTGTGTTGGGTTCAATGTTGGGCGGCACTTCTGAGTAACCTCGCGTGAAGGGAAATGAAAACCTAGGGTTCATTTAATTAAATAAGAGCATGGGGCTTTGGCAGCACGTGAAGAGGTCTAAAAGGGCTTATTATTATTTAAGGCTAACCTAATTGTGAGGTTATAAAATGGCAGTGGATAAGTTATAATATAAGGGATAGTAGGTGTAGATACTAAGGCATCACGTGAGTAGGCCTAGGATCTAGTATTACTTATTCTCTTTTTTTATTTGTTATTGTTTAAAATCCCATTGCTGTGGGGTATTGTGTTTGACAGCATGAAGGGCTAGGGCCTAAGCTATTTTGTTCTAGCTTTATTATTATCTTGTCTAAGGTCTGTTGCAAGAGTACCTATGCTAGTTAAACACTATAAAATCTTTAAGTGAGTGTGGGGTTACAAGGTTGGTGCGTGCGTGAATGTTGCGCTGGCTGCGTGAGTAATGGTTTCGGCCTAGGTAGAAAAGCTTGGGTTTAGATTATGACTAATTAGGAATTTATTATAAATAATTAGTGGGTTAAACTCATATAAATCTTAGGGTTAAATATAATAGATGGTGAAAAATAGTGAAAGTGGGTCAAACGGAGCCCTAAAATTATGAGATAAATACTGGGGCAACCGTGCCGACGAGAGAAACGAAACTAAGAAGGTTGGCCACGAGTTTGGCAACGAGAAACGAAACCAAAAAAATAATAAGTTCTCACAACAAAAGTGAAAGTTACGACGCCTCATCAAACAAAGTTAAATTGTGGGAGAACGACCCGTGAAATGTCGTTCCAAAATAATTCCACAAATTATTACTCTTCGAGAGGGTAACAACAGCATATCACATCATAGGGTTCAGATAAAAGAAAGATTCAAAATAAATACGTGTACGAACAAAAGTACGCGCACGAAGAAAATACGATCGAAAACAGACCGTGACATCCTACCCACCTTAGAATAAAGTCCGTCCACAGACTTTCTAACTACTATAATATATCTACTAGTCTTCTAGTAACTACTCCAATCGCACTATAATTCAACCAGGTATAGTCACTCTAAGTGCTAATATTGCACTAGATAGTCAAACATTAATACAACATACTTGTAAACACATGCACTCTCTATACTTATACCTGTCATAGACAGTCAAATTCATACACACACTTCAATCATTCATGTAGTCACATACGTCCCCTATATAGCTATCACCCACTAACACATAACCAAGTCTCTCATACGTACATGAAAATAATTTTTACACTAGCAAATACCATCGTAATTCTACACATACTGATAACTACCTATGCACAAGCAACATGGATATACTACTCCCTAATATCTCCTAGTATGCATCCAACACCAAACACATCAACACATGTAATCACACCATACCATTATTAAGTCAAGTTTACTATATCTAACATACATTCACCATTACTATAATTTCACAATTATATAGTCATTCAAATGCACGTAAATATTTCACCATATATTCACATCACATATGGTCCTATAACTATATTCAAAACACGCCACACATATCATAGTTACCAATACCTATAACTAAGTACATACATACCCGTGTATGGTGCACACCCACACACGCTAATGTACCATTCATACATATCACTCATACCACTATATACTTAGCACATCTACACACCTAGTTTAGCTAGCACATAGACATTCAAACATGTAAGTCCTTAGTAAATAACTATACCCCAAGATCAACACATATAACTATATACTGGTATAGTCACCCACAATCATGTATATAACACCACCAGACACAACCAGTCTTATCACTACACGTACATCATCCATTACTATATTCACAGTACTATTTGCAAACCACAGACATGTGTAACAATATACTTAGAGTATACCCACTCAAGCTTGAGTGAGACTCAAAACCCACATCAGAATACTCTATATATGTAACACAGTATCTATACATATACCAATACTACTCCAATATGTATGTATGTGTGTGTGTGTGTGTGTATATATATATATACTAACGTTACCCCATACATACTATAATAATATTACAATCATCGGCACACGTATATAATCAGATACATTATCTCCTATATACATGCATCGTATAGTCATATACCTTTAATATATATTCATATCATAGCAATATTAAATATAATCAGTACACTACTACCTATATATATTCATGCATAGTCATGACATACAATAGTCATGTATACCTCATGGCACACACACACACACACACACACAACGTCCCGTGAAGGCAAGCAATACCAACAAAGTTATAGCCCTATTATCGTACGTATATCACACGTATTCATATAGTAAGCACATATCTACGTGCGAGCACACGCATACACGTACTAACATATAGATCAAATAATAGGCATGCACATTTAACTATAAGTACCATATTATCATTACACTTAACCTTCACCTGACTTACTAGCATACTATTTCAAGCATCTACAAGTATCTTCAAATTACATACACTACTAGTATATACTCTAATACAATTTCCAATATATATATAGATATTCCTAAAGTGGTATAGCTATCCACGCCTACATAACTAATATTATTCATACAATTTCACATATATATCACGATCAGCACTGAGTATACATATATAACACAAGGGACAAACCTTAATATCCTTAGGGTAACACACCCATATAGGTCCACACACTTTACATATATACGTGCACTACGACGACATCCCAAAAAAACCAATGGGCCCACTACTAAACTAGAGTCGACACAGACAACGACAAGCACTAATGGCTAAACAACAGAAGAAAACCGGAACCAAAAACGTGACAAAGAAATGATCGGGAAGTACGAGTTCAGATAGGGCGAGGATAAGGAGACAGCTTGGTTAGGTGAATCGGGGATATAATTGTGAATGTTTAGATAGAGGAAAGGAAGATGTAATAATACCCTTATAGGATACAGAAAAATAGTGTAAATGACATAAGTTAAAATGCAAAAAGTATAAAACTGTCGTACTTTAAAAAGTTGAGTTTTCTTTGGCATAGAAAAATATTTGGAGATCGATAAAGTGAGTTGTTCGAAATAAGTTTGAGTCGTATATACATAATAAGAGAAAAATGGTTTATTAGCTTATTGAGAAATCATTATACGAAAGAAGTAAAACATTCACACGAAGATTAAAGTTATGGGTTAGAAAATATTATGAGGCAGTAATTTAATAATTTCGGTAAAGGTTTCAAAATTCAAAGAATGGATTTAGATCAACTGAAGTGCAGGAAATTTAAGTTCATGCTAAATATTTTCAAAGTCATTAAACTGGGAGAAATTTAAAATAACTCATATTGAAAATACTTTTAGAGAAACCAGGTTTTGCCAAAAGAAACGGGTTTATATAAAGATTTTTGAAGTACAAGCACGACGAACCTAGAACTGATATATATATATATATATATATATATATATATATATATATATATATATATATATATATTGAAGTTCTATTTAGCTTGACAATATTCTAAAAGTATGTATGGTAAGCGGTTAAAATAAATTTCGTAGTTTAGAAAAAGATGGTATATCGAATTATCAAAATAATAATAAAGTTTTGAAACCGTAATGCGAAAGATATAGGTTAGAAAATGATCTCGAGATTGTAACAAAATTTACGACCAAGACGACTTCAAATCTAAGAAAATATTTTAACTCAACCGAAAGTAAGGAATTTAAATATATAAGAAGGGGTTTTTTTAAAAAAACAAAATTTAAACTGAGTGAAAACTTTTAATAAGGAAAATCGAAAATAACTTTGAAGGAATCAAGATTTGCAACGAAGAAGATTTGAAAGATTAACGATAATCGTCAGGAAGCAGTCACGTGTATAGTGGTAAATATTATGATCGCATGATGAATACGCCTAGGATATGATTCATGAAAACTACGATGGGGTTATACGGTCGATAACACAGAAGCGTAATGATCAGAAACATGATAGAATCAGGGGTTCTAATGACCGGGTCGGTTGAAGATCAAGAGGAAATTAACACCAAGACTCTCTAATGAACTAGACTGTAATAGAGGTCTCAGTGAAGGGTCCTAAGAGATGTCAAGATTACGTTCTGCTGGGCCCGAAATTGTCGGACTCAATCGAACGACTAAAAGAGAAGCTCTAGAAGTCTAATATGGTCAGGGCTGGGTGAAAGACTGCTAAGTCAACCTAAGATGAGTACAACTTAATCTTGACGAAGGCTCTAACTATCAAACCTGGACATCAACCTAAGTATTCCTACCATCTAAGACAGGGAAGCGTTCAGATTAGACTTAATCATGACTCGAATGTTATGAATAATTAATTGGATGTTATTTATCATTATTGTTGTTCCGATATTTTGCGGATGCAAAAAGGACCTGCATGGGCCACCAACAAAACCTGTCACGTCCCGCTTCCCTAAAATGGAAGGTGAGACATGAGGAGGTCCGCTCAGACGTGGAGCTGTGAAGCTGCAGTCTGATAAGCGTGTGTAAAAACAAAAAGTAGCAGGTCCTTTGCATTGAGACGAAACAACAATAATAATAATGATCAGATAAAAGAACATCAACCAACAAAACATCCAACAATTTTCTCAACATCACAGAAAGTCACAAAAGTACAAGTCTGAACAAGGCCTAAAGCATGGCCAAACAAAAACAAGGAGAAGGGTGCTACGCACCGAAACCTAATCCGCAACTACTGAAAACTACTACCAAAAGAGACTCCAAGTGAGCCTAGGACTGGTCACCAGTGTCCTCGAACTCAACCTCTGGAGGGACCTCAAACTCAGCGCCAACGAACTGCTCATCCTCTGCTACCTGCTCTGTCTCAAAACCTGACATGTGACATCCAAAGAGAAAAGGGCACATGTCAGCAAAAGTCTCCCAAAAGAAAGCGGAGAACTTTTGTGCAAGGATACAAAAATAGGAAAAACAATCTAGCAGTTCTAAACAATATGAAATGAAATGACATTAAATGATTGCAACAATTTAAAATGAAATGATGACATGCACGCATGTCGTAGCAGAACTACGAAAACAATATTTCACGATTCATGAACACTAACTTGTCACTTTGTGCACAGGGTTTACGCCTTTTAGCTGAAGTGGCTGTACGGGCACACTTCTATGCTCAAGTGATCGCTTAACCCTACCCCTCCACGTGTATCGAGCGTTGGTTTCCCAAAAACACTGTGCTCGCTTCTGGATCACGAGCCAGGAAGTGTTTTTCAATATGGCATAGGGTTGTGCCCGCAAAAGCAGGTGCCTAGCCTCAATAGCAATACCATTTGTAGTGTGTGCTACTCAATCACGAAGAACACATGATGCATGACATGACATAGATGAGCAGTTAAAGTGCGTACAGTTAATTTAAAATTAAACATGGCATGGCAGCATGAATAAAGCATGTAAAGTTTCGGATCTAGATTCGTTGTCAAGCTAGATCAAGTAGGGTGTCGGATCTAGTTTCGTTGTCAAACTAGATCAAATAGGGCGTCTAGACAGCTATCATTTCACTGTCTAGTCTCTTTTACGCTAACAAGAAAATTGGCCTAAAAATGTGGCCTAAAACATTTACTGGTAAGTATCACGTGCCTGCACAACCAAGCTGAAGCCACGTTCAACCTGAGTCCAAATTACCTACGTGCTCAGATCACATTCCAGCATACATCCAAATTTATTAATCTTGATTAGTGAAGCACAACCATCAGAAATTACCAATTTTAGTTGATTAACAGGCAAGTGGTGATTCCTACGGGGCATATCTTACCTCAACCTGACGCGAGAGCTACTCTGACGTCGGGTAGCGACTCAAGGGTTGGATTCCGGTATCACGAACATTTTGGGACAAACGGTTCTCTGCTGATAAGACACGGGTTCAATAAGTTCGTTGACGGAACCAAAAGTTATTAGGCAACCTAAAACGTCTAATAAACCAATTTTAATTAGGTTTTCTAATCCAAGATGGGTGACACATCAATATTAATGATCATAGAAATTACTAATAACGTCACGTTGCTAGTACGACAATTAAACAACAATATAACTAATCAACCTAGGTTACAAGTTAACCAGAAATTGTCTAAACGAGTTATCAACCTTATAGGTTATCAAGTTAACATCTATATTAATGTTACTAGCCTGCAACCAATGTTTTATCAAGTTAATAGCTTGTTAACTGGGTTAACTTATTGAATCACATGACTTATCAAACTGATAACAATGAGTTCTACGGAACGATTACTAACCGTTGATAGGATAACCTCTACGAGACTTCCAGGGATCGTCGTAGGTCATCAACGTTCAGAGGGAAGGCTGTGCATTGCTGTGACACGACGAGGATGTCGCTGCACGCATCGAGGAGGTTGCTTACGTGCCAGTGCTAGGGTAGGGGTTGTCGGTGGCCGTGACAGTGCCTGGAGACGATGTGGCTGCCAGCGACGGTGCCTAACATCGCTGAGAGCTGCTACGAGAGGCTAGACGGCGAGATGAAGGTCAGGCTCAGCGGAAGGGGCCTGCTGTGCGTAAGGCGGCGCCGCCGCGGCCTGAGTGGTGCTGTCCGACGCCGCTACGCACTGCTGCTAGCTGCAGCGATAGTCGAGGGGCATCAGGGCGGAGCAAGGGCCACGGGATCAGGTGCTTGCCGAACGGAGGCCGCTGTTGCTCCGGGGAGGTCGGGGAAAGTTGACGCGAGGGAGAGATGGCCGTGCGCTGGGTTCAATGTTGGGCGGCACTGCTGAGTAACCTCGCGTGAAGGGAAATGAAAACCTAGGGTTCATTTAATTAAATAAGAGCATGGGGCTTTGGCAGCATGTGAAGAGGTCTAAAAGGGCTTATTATTATTTAAGGCTAACCTAATTGGGTGAGGTTATAAAATGGCAGTAGGTAGGTTATAATAAAAGGGATAGTAGGTGTAGATACTAAGGCATCACGTGAGCAGGCCTAGGGTCCAGTATTACTTATTCTCTTTTTTTTATTTGTTATTGTTTAAAATCCCATTGCTGTGGGGTATTGTGTTTGACATCATGAAGGGCTAGGGCCTAAGCTATTTTTCTAGCTCTGTTATTATCTTGTCTAAGGTCTGTTGCAAGAGTACCTATGCTAGTTAAACAGTATAAAATCTTTAAGTGAGTGTGGGGTTACAAGGTTGGTGCGTGCGTAAATGTTGCGCTAGGTGCGTGAGTAATGGTTTCGGCCTAGGTAGAAAATCTTGGGTTTAGATTATGACTAATAAGGAATTTATTATAAATAATAATTAGTGGGTTAAACTCATATAATCTTAGGGTTAAATATAATAGATTGGGAAAATAGTGAAAGTTGGTCAAACGGAGCCCTAAAATTATGAGATAAATACTGGGGCAACCGTACCGACGAGAGAAATGAAACTAAGATGGTTGGTCACGAGTTCGACGACGAGAAACGAAACCAAAAAAAATAAAAAGGACTCACGACAAAAGTGAAAGTTACGGCGCCTCATCAAACAAAGTTAAATTGTGGGAGAACGACCCATGAAATGTCGTTCCAAAATAATTCTACAATTTAATACTCTTCGAGAGGGTCACAACGGCATATCACATCATAGGGTTCAGATACAAGAAAGATTCAAAATAAATACATGTACGAACAAAAGTACGCGCACGATGAAAGTGCGATCGAAAACAGACCGTGACAGATATGATATGCAAGATGATAGATGAGTGCACACAACAAATGACAAAGCGACAAAATGAAATTTCTGGGCAATATAATAACTAAGATATGGAACGAGTTTACCCAGTATTCGATGCGGCTCGTAGCTCCAAAAGCTCCCACAATGCACGAGGAAGTGATCCGGAGAGCCGTCACACACCAATCCGAAGAAAATAAAGTTTTTGAAAATTGGGAGAAAGGTGGGTAGGGCTAGGATTTGATGGGATTTGCAGCTTGAATGGAGTTTATAGAGGGGCTTTGATGGTGAGGAATTAGTGGATGAAGTGGAGGATGATGATTAGTAACAGTAATGAGTGATGGAGAAGATCGTGTGGAAAGTAATCCAAACGATAGGGTGGAAATAGGCTTTGAAGTCGGGTGAAATGGCAGTCAGGTGGGGGGTAGGGTTATATAGGGTTTTGGTGACCCGATCGGGTGGAAATCCACCCGATCGATTGGATCAATTTTCAAAAATTATCTTGGATTAGGAGCTACAGGTCACCCGATCGAGTGAGAACTCGCCCGATCGGTTAACCGCTATCTGAAAAACTTCCGAAGTCTCTATTTTAATTCACCCGATCAGTCACCTGATGGCCTACTGTATCACTCGTTTGGCTGGTTCTTCGACTGACGTATGGCCACAAACTAAAACAATTCACCCGATCTGGTGGTGTATGACCCGATCAGGTGAGGCAATTCCTGCACAAAAAATTCAAATTCTCTAAGTTTTCCAACAAATGTTCCCCACAACAGCATATATACACTAAAATTAATAGAATGATCTTATTAAAAGACCGTATATGTTTAGGATATGGGTTGCCTCCCATGAAGCACTCTTTTTTATAGTCATTCGCTCGACTCCCGATACGATGTTCAAGGTGGCTTGAATGGGTGACGCTCGATGTTTGGCATCTTCTTAGCAGTTGGGACAAAGGTTCTGGTTGTTGACAGTCGCGATAAGGGGATGGTCTTAATCACTCCCCCATTGGTAATATCAGGGGTTTCTCCTTAGTGTTGGCGACACACGCCACTCTCTTCAAGATTCGCACTTTGACGACGGTGAGCACCGAAGGCTCCTTGCCCTTGCTCTTCATCTGAGCATTCTTTTCAAATCCAGGGGGAGTTGATTGGGAGACACATTTTGACTCAGAAATTTCCTCTTCGTCTAGCCTAGAGTGCTCCTCTACACTATCCAAGTCATCAAGAGGGTCTCTAGAAAGAATTTCCAATGCTCTAGCTTCATAGACTTTCTCTTATTCAATATCCAGAAGATTGCAATTAGATTCCTCAGGTGGTAGCTTCATGGATAGCGCTAAGTCGAATTCCACCATTTGATCACCGACGTTCAAAGACAACTTTCCATTCTTCACATTGATAACCACACCGGCG
>CM061141.1:230471064-230521535 GCA_030789695.1 Scilla litardierei | reverse complement strand
GATTCAGGTTTGCACGAGAGTGGGCTCTAATCTAGGTCGCTATAGACCTGCAATAGCTCGAGACATATACTTAAACAATAAACAAGTTAATAAGAAATATTAACAAGTGATTGTAAATGACATATACTTAAGCAATAAACAAGTTAGCATAAAGTAAATGACAAGAGAAAATCACAGAAAATTCACACATAGAGACATGAGATTTTATCTTGGTTTCCCACTTAGGTACATCCAGTCCCCGACCGTCACAAAACGAGATTAAATCCAAAATTACCTTCGCTATACAATTACCTAGCTTCACTCGCTAGGATTTCCAACCACCTGGTCTCAACTAGAATTTACAATAGCACCACCTAGCCTTAGCTAGGATTTCCAACACACTTATCTCCAAGGGACTTAAAGTAAGATCAGATCCAATACACCACAATAAATTTGTGGAGATTGGTTTACACCCAATAATTCTATAGCCAAGAAGAATGTGCAATTGTGCTCTATGTGGCTAAAGAATAAATCTTCTTTCATCACACAAAGAATATTAGTTGATTCAAGGTGATCAAGAAACTTTGTTGTTTTAAAATCCTTTTAAGAATATTTAAAAATGATGTATGAAGGATTTTAAAAACAACTTGTAATAGCCAAATAAAATGATCTTAAAACAAGATAGAAAAATAAGCACAAGAATAAAATTTGAACTTAAAAAGTGTTTGCTATGAAAAACATGATAGCAATGAAAATTAGAGAGCTTGAATGCTTGAGAGAATTTTAAATATTACTCAAGAATAATTGGTATGAAAAAAAGCAACATTAGCTATCTATTTATAGGGCCAAAAATGAATTCAAATCATTTTGAAAACGCTTGACTTTTGCCCCAAAACGGCTACAAAACATATTCAATGAATCTGGCCATCGACAGTTGCTAGTCAACTACCAAGGTTGGTAGTTGACTCCCAGAGCAGTTTCTGAGAAAATATGCCACTGACAGGTAGTCGACTCCCTGTGTGTTTTGGTAGTCGACTCCTTCTTGATAAGTGATTTTCTCAAGATGGTTTGCTCTCATATCTTTGAAAATAAGTTTATATAATAATACCATGAATTTAAAACCATTTTCAAAAATCTTTTTGTGTGTGTAGTTATTCTAACTTGGCTTTGACAGTATTCTAAGAAAATGAAAAACCAATCACACACTAGACTCTATGAAGAACTTGAAGACATAGTTGAGCTTCAGCTAGTTGCATAGGCTTCACTTGAATTTGAGCACCTCTTTAGCTTGAGCATGAGCACAGTCTTTGAGCTTCATCTTCGAGCTTCAAGCTTCAGCTTTAGGCTCCTCTTGAGCTAGAGCTTCAGCTTCTCTTGTGGTTAAACTAAAACTTCAGAATGTAGACATGGAATGTGAGCTCAATCCATTTTCATCTTCTATGTGTATAGTTATAGTTCTTCTTCTCAGAATATGCTTCGTGCTTCAATTATCTTGTTGCCCAACCTAAACACTTAAGCAATATAATTAGTACACTCAACATTTGGGTGATCATCATCAAAACCACTTGGGGTGGGAACAGATTTCCCAACAAACTAGGCCTAGCATTGAGCTTATGCTCCATTCGAGCCATATGATTTGTGAGTGAATCAAGACGGTTGTCAAAGTTTGCCACCTCTCTAACTTCAAATTTTCCTCCTCCCGAGGGCTTGACAGTGGTAGAGGCAGACCTATCGTCTCCCCAATGTTGATTATTGGCCACTATCTCCTCTAGAATCTCAATGGCTTCAGTTGGATCCTTTCCCATAATAGCACCATTTGTCGTTGCATCGATGATCATCCTAGTGTCCTAGCACAGCCCATCGTAAAATGCCCAGACTACGTCCAAATCCAAGAGTTGATGGTGCGGGCACTGATACTATAGGTCTTTGAAGCACTCCCAGGCTTCATAAAGTGTCTCATGTCCTCCCTGTCTGAAAGATGTGATCTGATTCCAAAGACAGATCATCTTCGAAGGGGAGAAATACTTGGTGACACAGGCTTGAGCCAGCTGATCCCAAATCGTGAATGTGTTGGCCCCCTGAGACTTCAGCCAATCGTGGGCCTTCTTATTTATGGTGAAGTGGAAGAACCGAAGCCTAATGGCATCATCGTTGATCCCATTTATCTGGAATGTGGTGCACTTCGCCAAGAATGTGTCAATGTGGTGGTTGGGGTTCTTGTGTGGGAACCTATGGAAGTAGTCCTGTTGCATCAACACAATAAGCACCATCTTTTACTCAAAATTTCCCTGACGGATCCAGGGCATGGTCCCGGAGGAAGACGATATGGTGTCGGGCTTCATGTAATCACGGATCAGCATGGGCTCTGTAGATGGTGGTGAATCTGTAACAGTGTTTTCTGGAGGAACTTCAACCATGGTTTCTCCCTCTAGTTGTCTTCTTCTCTCTACTCTGAGCTGGAGTGAGGTTGCTTCTATTTCTGGATTGAGGGGCAAACGATTTTCTGCTCCGTGTAAACGTATTTGCATGCAAAATAGAAGAGCTCAATAAAATTGGGGAACTCGTTAGCAGAAGAGCAATATGGTAACAAGAAAATAAAAATAAAAAAGAAGTATGGAAGGTAGAGTGTGGGTGGAACTAGCACTCTCTGACTCCAAACTAAAACCAACCGTTGCCTCCGAGCAGCAACGCCAACAACTTGTTCACCTCTGGATTTACACCCAGAAGCGCGACTCACCACAAGTGTACGGTGGTGTAGTATAGATAAAAAGTGTTGAACTCTGAGGAGGCAGTCGTTATGTGTTTAGTTCATGAGGAGTGAGAGAATACGTGGTTAGGGGTTCTCACAAGAGAAATCGTTGTCACGATGATTGGTTTTGCAAGATTAAAGAAATCTAGGTCAACGGGAATACATGCTAGGTCATTCGGGATCAAACGCTAGGTTGAGAATCCTATGTTAAATTATGAGTTAGGGTGAGAGTGTCACATCCGAGAATAAGAACAAGTAGTCAACCATCGTTGAGCTACCCGTCTAACGTATCTCAATGTGTCGCCGCACTTTCGTTTGGCTTCATACTTAGATACGTGCATTACGATTGACACATTTCCCGTGTCACAACCTGCATCCATTACCATTGACTAAGGTTGAGACACTACACTATGATTTGCTCTAGTAGTCGGGTGACGTGCGTTTATATTTCATATATTCACGCACGTTTTCTTTTGTGTTTCTCCGTGTTTTTCCGCCGTCTCTTATTCGTTTTCGTATATTTTCCCGTTTTCTTTCACTTTTCTTTGTTTATCCATGATTACAGGAGATCGACCACGTAGGGGACGTTTAACGATGATATCCCAAGTCCCCGGAGCAACGGGAGAAGTCACGCGTGATCCATGGGGTCAAACGCCAAAGAATTCATCTTTCAGCCCCTCACCCGGTCGGTTGGCCATCTCCAACCGATCGGGTGATGCACGCGTGCACCACCCGGTCTCTACCGCAGCTCACAAAGAAGTCACCCGACCGGTTCACAGACCGGTTCTGCGGGTGGCTGTTCTCTGTTTTTTCGAGCAGAATTCCAACCGATTGGGTGACTCTCACCTGATCGGTTCATCTGTAGCTGAAGGAGAAGAGCTGAAGACACGGGCGTCGAACCGATCGGTTCACCCGACTGCTCCAAGATCCAACCGGTCGCTCAAGAACTCACCCGACCGGTTCATGAGATCGGGTGAAAACTCGCTGTTTTCTGTTATTTATCTGTAACGGATCAACCGATCGGTTGACTTGTCAACCGATCGGTTGATGCGAAGTTCTATATATAGAATCCCTAGGGTTCCAGAAACGGGAGTTGCTGTTTTTTCTGCTGTTTTATTTCCTTGTGACGGCTGTAATTGTTACTCTTTTGTAAGTTTTCAGATCTTTCTAAAATTTTAGTATTGTCTTTATTACTCTACTACTTCCGCATTGCAATTGTCCGATTATGATTTCAACGGTTAAATTTCATTTAGATCGCTTTTTCATGAACTTTTGTGAGTAGTTCCCAAATCTGGGATTTTGGTGGAAACCCCTTCGGGGGCTCTTCCCGATGCGTCCATAGGGTTAGGAAATCGATAGGGAGTAGGAATCTAACGGTTACGTGGGGTGTTTCATTGTCATCGGCGGGAAAAAGACCGCCTTTGACCGTTGGGCCAAGGGGGAATAAACTTGGCGGTTGACTCCCTAGCCATAGCTCACGCCCATAGCGTAGACGCCGAATCCTAGCACGCGGGAGCGGCAGGATGAGATGTTGGGAGATATCGTTGCGGGCTTAGTGCTCCTGGGATTGATCAGTGTTAATGGACACGGGAGTGCCCACTGATCGAACCCGGGAAGTCCGGTGTATCATCCTGGGCACCGACCGGAATATCGGGCCCATGGGACGCCGGTACCACTTTCAGAGGCAACGTCTCACCATTAGACCCTAATCCTGATCGCTATCCATACCCGTAGGCCGTGGGGGGGGGGGTGGGGGGGGGGGGGGGGGGGGGGGGGGGGGGGGGGGGGGGGGGGGGGTGGGGGGGGGGGGGGGTGGGGGGGGGGGGGGGGGGGGGGGTGGGGGGGGGGGGGGGGGGGGGGGGGGGGGGGGGGGGGGGGGGGGGGGGGGGGGGGGGGGGGGGGGGGGGGGGGGGGGGGGTGGGGGGGGGGGGGGGGGGGGGGGGGGGGGGGGGGGTGGGGGGGGGGGGGGGGGGGGGGGGGGGGGGGGGGGGGGGGGGGGGGGGGGGGGGGGTGGGGGGGGGGGGGGGGGGGGGGGGGGGGGGGGGGGGGGGGGGGGGGGGGGGGGGGGGGGGGGGTGGGGGGGGGGGGGGGGGGGGGGGGGGGGGGGGGGGGGGGGGGGGGGGGGGGGGGGGGGGGGGGGGGGGGGGGGGGGGGGGGGGGGGGGGGTGGGGGGGGGGGGGGGGGGGGGGGTGGGGGGGGGGGGGGGGATCGGCGAGAGTCTCTTGTCGGGTTGGAAACCAAAGTCCCGGGTTTACTTCCCTTTTGTTCATACCCTTTTATTTTCTTTCGTGACAACCATCTACCGATTCGGGCTAGCTCGCCCCTCGGGGTGATTTAGGTCCTACCTGACCCAAGCACAACCTCGCCTCCCTGAGTTCGATATTCCCGCACCCCACACTAACCGTGAAACTTGCGGTAAACGACACCGCGCCGCCACGCCGCAAGCGGGGCGCCGGTCAAGTTTATGGCGCCGTTACCGGGGAGGCAACGTGCTTGTTATTTTAGGATCTTTTGAACCCTCGTGTCTAGCTCACATCCCTATCTCGCGATAATTTTCGCATTCTCCTTTTTCTTTTTTCTTTTTTTATTTTTCTTATTTTTATTTCTTATTTTATCTGTTTCTTTCCCACTTGTCGCTTCACATGTGTTTGTTGTTTTTCATGCGCAGGAGTTCAAGGAGTCTTGACGACTTGATCCCTCTCGATCCAGAGATTAACGCCACCCTTAGGCGTTTGGCCGCCGAGAAGCAGAGAAGAGAAGATCCCGAATCCATGGAGGAGAACACCCCACCTCAAAAGTCTCTGCTGGAGTACTCGATGCCATATATTGAGTCCACTTCCGCCATCCGTCCTCCAGCTATCACGGCCCAAAGCTTTGAGCTGAAGCCGTCGTTGGTGACATGGATCCAGCAGGATCAGTTTGCGGGTGCACCCATGGAGAGCCCGATCGAGCATCTAGACTCCTTCTTGGAGAAGTGTGACACCTTCCGGATTAATGGTGTCACGACAGAGGCTATCCGTCTGAAGCTGTTCCCCTTCTCTTTGCGAGACAAAGCCAAGCAATGGCTAAGGGGGAAGGACCCCAACACTTTCAACACCTGGGAGAAGCTCTCCAACGCTTTTCTGACGAAGTTCTTTCCTCCGGGGAAGACCATGAAGTTGAGGAGTGAGATCTCCTCCTTCTCCCAGGCCATCCACGAGTCCTTGCATGAAGCTTGGATGCGATATAAGGAAATGCAAAGAAGATGCCCTCACCATGAGCTTCCGAAGTGGCAGATTATTAATCTGTTCTACAATGGGTTGAGGGATGACCTGAAATCTTCTATGGACGCCGCGGCTGGGGGTTCCTTCATGTCTAGAAGCGAGGAAGATGCCGAGCATATTCTGGAAAATATGGCATCCAACAATGAGTGGTGGTGTGACGAGAGAGCCACACCAAGGTCTGGGGGTGTACACAGAGTCGAGGACGTCGACAAACTTTCAAACAAGTTCGACTTGCTTTCGACCCAGATCTCCGCACTAATGGTAGGAGTCGGTGGGGCCGGTACACAGCAAATTTCTGCGGTAGAGTCCGAATTCTTTGGGGAATTCGACGGTGGTGACATCTCACCACCGTTGGATCAGGCGAGCGCACTATTTTACAACCCTACGGGAAATGCGTCGTATCCGCCAAGGACAAATTCCAACCCGGCCTACTCTCCAAACAACCGGAACCACCCGAACTTCAGTTACCGGCCACCATTTCAGCCCTCACCGCCTCAGCAACCGCAGCAACAAGCATATCAACCGGCTAGGCCACAGCAGAGTCAGTTTCAACAGCAACAATATCAGCAGCAACCATCTCAGCAACAATCTTACGCCCCCAGGACTCCGCAGCCGTTCCAACAGCAGCAGCAGTATGGCCAACAAAGGGCCGTCTCTCCGGTTGAGTCTCTCTTGACTCAATATATTACCAACCAGGAGAGGATCAACCAAAAGCTGGAAATGGGTCAGCGGACCCTCACGGACCAAGTAACCCAGCTGGGGTTACAAGTGGCGAACCTTGCGAGGTCACAAAACCAATTACCGCCACAACCGGAGGTGAACCCGAGGGGAGCAACCCAAACGTCGGCACTCGTGCACGAGCACGCAAATGTGTCCGCTATCGTTCTGAGAAGCGGGACACAAATTCCTACTAGAGTGCCCCCTAGCAACCCGGAAGCACCATTGGTCGTTGAGAAACCGATCGAAAAATCAAACGACGCCGGTGCTTCATCATCAAATCCTATGACTCCGGAGGGAGTCTCTGAAGAAGAGAAGGAGAAGAAAGAGGAAGAGAGCCCGAAAGTGTATAAACCCGTTGTGCCATTTCCACAACGGTTGGCTCAGGCAAAAATTGATGAGAAATATGGCAAGTTCTTCGCCATGGTCAAGGACCTGAGTTTGCAGATCCCCTTCCTAGAAACAATCGAAACAATCCCCTCCTATGCAAAATTCTTGAAAGATTTGGTGATGAGAGGGTCTAGAAAAGAGAAAGTAGTGCTGACGGTGGAGTGTAGCGCTCTTATCCAGTGGGCAAATCCGCCGAAACTTAAAGACCCGGGGAGCTTTTCCATTCCTTGCACGATCGGGGCAGTGAAGATTCATCGTGCACTCGTCGATCTCGGAGCGAGTGTTAGTTTGATGCCCTTGTCGATGTACAGAAGGATAGGGATGGGTGATTTGGAGCCCACCGGGATGACCCTACAACTAGCTGACCGGTCGATCAAATATCCGGTAGGAGTTGTAGATGACCTCCCCGTGAATGTGAGAGGGGTGCATGTGCCCGTTGAATTTGTAATCATGGACATGCCCAAAGACGCACACACCCCCATTATCCTGGGACGGCCTTTCATGGCCACTGCTGGCGTTCTAATAGATGTGAAGAACGGAAAACTTTCTCTAAACGTCGGCGGAGAAAAAGTCGAATTTGATCTGGGGTTATCCATGAAGTACCCCGATCCCCCAGACGACCCTCGGTGTAATTTGCTTGAGATAGAAGAAGAAAAAGCTGTAGAGGAGAGCTCCTGGGAGATTCTCCTGAGAAACCCCCCCGATGACTTGGGGGATTTAGAAGATGGAGACGGCCCCGAAGACAAAGAAGCTGCTGGAAAACCGAGTGCAGCGAGAACGACCCCTCCCGGGTTCCCCAAGGCTCCTCCTGTGAGGAGAACGGGGAAAGAGCACACGGACCTCATTAAAGACGAGGTCCGGATCCTGAAAAAGATGGCGGGAAGCGCCAACACCAAGGAAAAGCCCCCGGATCCCAAGAACAAGGGAAGGGTAGTCGAGCAAGTATTTTTCCAGCCGCTTACTACTCCAAGTGCCTTCAGCTCCAACGAGGAAGAGATGCCGAAATTTGGGCATCACCCGTATCAACCACCATGAGCATCTCTTGCGGGCGTCGAGCCAACGACGTTAAACAAGTGCGCTTCATGGGAGACAACCCATGTTCTAAACTTTTTCTCCAATCTTTAGCGTTATTTTTTACTTTATTTTATCTATTTTTATAAATAAAATCAGCCGCGAGAACATCCGTTCGGGGACTTAAACAAATCTATTGGTTTTTGCAGGAAACGAGCCCCAACCGATCGGTTGAAAACTCACCCGATCGGTTGGGATGTATCAGATACATGCCGAGATCTGTCCCCATATGACCCGATCGGTTGAGTAATGAAGAGACCGGGTGGCAGACCGGGTGAGCTGGGGAGAACTCTCGGGAAATTTTGGGGAATATCAACCGATCGGTTGAGTTCGAGCGCGATCGGTTGACGCGACCGGGTGAGCAGCCCTAAGCTCTCGGGAAAATGAGTGGAGCGGCCAACCGGTCGGTTGAAAAGTCAACCGTCCGGTTCGCCTGTAGCATTTCTTCGGCAAGATTTTCGACCTAACCGTCAACCGATCGGTTGACAAGTCACCCGATCGGTTCGACTTAAAACCCTATATAAACCCCCCCGACACCCGTTCGTTTTCACCCTCGCCCGATCGCCCGAATCGTCGCCGTTTCGACTCCCCTCGTGCGCCTTCCTACTTTCTTCCCCAAGATCAACCTCGATCTTCTTCCCCCGCCATCTCCCTACCCGTCCACCATCATTTCTCTCCACTCCCCCGCCATCTCCCTCCACACAAACCCTAAATTTCACTCGTTCCCCCCAGCATCGGAACTTGTTGAAGAGATCACTGCGGCTTCACTGCGTGCTCCAATCGAGTAGCATCAGGGCGTCAACGAGCAACTATCTTCATCTCATTTGGGTAAACTCGCTCCTTTGCTTAATTTTAATCCTACCCCAAATATTCCATTTGCTTGTTGGTCATATTTTGTGTTTGTTTTGAATTCATTGTACTCTCACACACCTACGCGCACAAACAACACCTACACAATGCCTCCCCGCCGTATTAAACCCACCGACGCTAGCTCTTCGAACCCTAGGCCCAACCGTCGCGCTCGTCGCGCACAGCCCCCCGCTCAGCCCACCACCCCCAACCCATCTGCCCCCGATCAGGACCAAGTCGATCGATTCATGGCCATGATCCTCCTAGCTGGGCAGGGTGGTCGGATAACCGAGGAGTCCGTCGACCGAGACCTCCCCTTTCTTCAAAGCTTCGTTCGCCACATCCGCGAAGACCCACCCGACGTCACCGAGCTCCACATTTCACCCCCCTCACCACATTCTTCTCCTCCCTCTTCACATCCCATCCCGGCATCCACTTCACCCCTCCCGAACACTTCCACCGCACCCACGCTACATCCCTCATCCTCCGTCACTCCATACGTGCGCCGGAGGAAATTGCCGGTGCGCTCCAGATCCCTCCCACCACCTCCCACTACCGTCACCACCGCATCTACTTCCTCCACTTCTATTCCTCTCACCACCGCCTTGATCGCCTTCCTACCACCACTACCGACACTCCTCCCATTGTTCACACCACCACTGCCCCTACTCCTTCGCCTCTTTCCCCACTTCTCAGCACACCCCCAGCCTCCCCCGACCACCCATCCACACCCTCTTCCGAGGAGGACGAGGACTCAGCTCCTCCTGCTTTCTAGATTCACCTCTTTTGTTTTTGACTCCCCCTTGCATATCTCTGGATTTCATTGATCATATCATTTTGCTAGCACTTTCTGGTCTAGCTTGGGGGACGTCTATTTTGGTGTGCTGTCGTGTTTTTTTTGTTTTTCTCGTTTTTTGTGTGTGTGCTTGTTTTTCATTTTTTGAGTGTCGTGTCGTGTGGTTTTACTTTTATTTTCGTATTGTTTGATTTTGATTTTGATCTTTCTTTCTTTTTCAGTTTTATCTATGTGTTTTCCTCGTTTTCATTTCTTTTTGTGTCAGTGCGTATTCCCCCCCCCCATTTTCATTGCCCTCCCGTACTCACT
Organism: Scilla litardierei; assembly: GCA_030789695.1. NCBI lineage: Eukaryota > Viridiplantae > Streptophyta > Magnoliopsida > Asparagales > Asparagaceae > Scilla > Scilla litardierei. The sequence continues at coordinate 230,511,412 of CM061141.1, read as the reverse complement.
CATATTGCATTGAGGGCAATGCAAACTTCAGCTTGGGGGAGTCGCACTGTGTGCGTCGTTTGAGTCCTTCTTTTTCGTTTATTTGTGTCGTTTTCATCGTGTTTTTATTTTTTTCTTTTCTTCTTTTTTTTAGCTCTTTCTCCTAGAGATGAATCCTATGATGAATCGCCACAAAGTCACACACACCTAGCATTGCATCGATAATCACACTCACTAACCCTATGATTTCGAGTCCTCTTGCATTTCACGCATCGCGGGTCCACTTAGCTTTTTGTGAGTCGTGTGTCGTGACTAGCATTGGTGTGCTTCTGCTTTGTGATTTTACTTTATATACCTGTCCAGGAATGACCCCTAGATTATCATGCTCCGATTTGAATATGCGGTATATGTTTCCACTGTTTGCATGCTATATTTATACCGTATACTTCAATTCACATGCGTCGGGATTCCACAACTAAGGACTAGGATAACCCAGTTAGCCTACGCTCTATTTAGCGAGAATAGTTTCCTTTGCCCAAGTGTTTAGATTTCGACTTCTTTTTTGTTTTACTTGGTGCAAATCCCCTCGTCGTGTATCGTTCTCCCACTTGGGAGAGTACACATGTGTATAGCCAATATACCAAAAATCCAAAAAAGGAGAAAAGAAAAGAAAAAACCAAGAAAAGAAAAGAAAAATCTTGTATAGCCCAAAATTCAAAAAAAATACAAATACCCAAAACCCAAAAAAATTTCCGTGTGAATATTTTTTCATACTTGCCGAGAATAAAGGGAAGGCGAGAATTTGCACCGAGTGTTCTTCTCCACATCATCTCAACCCCCGTCTTTATCAAAAACACCTGGCTTAGGAACTTTTTAGCTAGTATCTAGGCTATAGTGGCGTGATTTCCTTAACCCTGGTTGTGGAGTCCCCGATGCATGATACGCTTCTATTCAAACTCTTCTCATGCATGCTTGAACTTATATTCGTCGCTTATTTCAATTCGGATCGATATTTTGGGTCATATCTTGGATTTGTGTATATCGAGCCTCATAGCACATCGTAGAAAGCATCACCATTTGCTAGCACACGACCACGCTCACTCGCGCTTCACGGCGTGGACCCACGACACTTATTTGGACTCGCTTTCCTAGGTTTAGTGGTGTGATTTGGCGTTTGTTTGCTTGGTGTGTCGTTTCTGATTTTGGTGGCTCTGATGGACGATCTAGGGTTTAGAGTTTTCTTTTTCTTTCTTCCTCTCTATTTTTCCCTTCTGAGCTCCTACTCTCACTCGTCTTCCTCGAGGACGAGGAAGAGTTCAGCTTGGGGGATTTTGACGTGCGTTTATATTTCATATATTCACGCACGTTTTCTTTTGTGTTTCTCCGTGTTTTTCCGCCGTCTCTTATTCATTTTCGTATATTTTCCCGTTTTCTTTCACTTTTCTTTGTTTATCCATGATTGCAGGAGATCGACCACGTAGGGGACGTTTAACGATGATATCCCAAGTCCCCGGAGCAACGGGAGAAGTCACGCGTGATCCATGGGGTCAAACGCCAAAGAATTCATCTTTCAGCCCCTCACCCGGTCGGTTGGCCATCTCCAACCGATCGGGTGATGCACGCGTGCACCACCCGGTCTCTACCGCAGCTCACAAAGAAGTCACCCGACCGGTTCACAGACCGGTTCTGCGGTCGGCTGTTCTCTGTTTTTTCGAGCAGAATTCCAACCGATCGGGTGACTCTCACCCGATCGGTTCATCTGTAGCTGAAGGAGAAGAGCTGAAGACACGGGCGTCGAACCGATCGGTTCACCCGACTGCTCCAAGATCCAACCGGTCGCTCAAGAACTCACCCGACCGGTTCATGAGATCGGGTGAAAACTCGCTGTTTTCTGTTATTTATCTGTAACGGATCAACCGATCGGTTGACTTGTCAACCGATCGGTTGATGCGAAGTTCTATATATAGAACCCCTAGGGTTCCAGAAACGGGAGTTGCTGTTTTTTCTGCTGTTTTATTTCCTTGTGACGGCTGTAATTGTTACTCTTTTGTAAGTTTTCAGATCTTTCTAAAATTTTAGTATTGTCTTTATTACTCTACTACTTCCGCATTGTAATTGTCCGATTATGATTTCAACGGTTAAATTTCATTTAGATCGCTTTTTCATGAACTTTTGTGAGTAGTTCCCAAATCTGGGATTTTGGTGGAAACCCCTTCGGGGGCTCTTCCCGATGCGTCCATAGGGTTAGGAAATCGATTGGGAGTAGGAATCTAACGGTTACGCGGGGTGTTTCATTGTCATCGGCGGGAAAAAGACCGCCTTTGACCGTTGGGCCAAGGGGGTATAAACTTGGCGGTTGACTCCCTAGCCATAGCTCACGCCCATAGCGTAGACGCCGAATCCTAGCACGCAGGAGCGGCAGGATGAGACGTTGGGAGATATCGTTGCGGGCTTAGTGCTCCCGGGATCGATCAGTGTTAATGGACACGGGAGTGCCCACTGATCGAACCCGGGAAGTCCGGTGTATCATCCTGGGCACCGACCGGAATATCGGGCCCATGGGACGCCGGTACCACTTTCGGAGGCAACGTCTCACCATTAGACCCTAATCCCGATCGCTATCCATACCCGTAGGCCGTATCGGCGAGAGTCTCTCGTCGGGTTGGAAACCAAAGTCCCGGGTTTACTTCCCTTTTGTTCATACCCTTTTATTTTCTTTCGTGACAACCATCTACCGATTCGGGCTAGCTCGCCCCTCGGGGTGATTTAGGTCCTACCTGACCCAAGCACAACCTCGCCTCCCTGAGTTCGATATTCCCGCACCCTACACTAACCGTGAAACTTGCGGTAAACGACACCGCGCCGCCACGACGCAAGCGGGGCGTCGGTCATCGGGCTACTCTCATAGGGCACCAACTAGCGAATTATGGGTTAGTAGTGACCCCTAGTGTACATGCCACTCTCATAAGCACGAGCCCTAGAAAGAGACTACTAAACACTAATTAGATTTGTGGGGATTTTCCCTTGATTTGGAGTCGTTCTCATGTGTCTCCAATTCTAGGGCTAATCCCCCAAAATCTGGGTTCAATTTATCGTAGTGTAACCCTAGGTTCATTCAACTAAGGACAACCTAGCATTCGATCCCTAGGATCATAAGGTTCATCCTTAAACCCTAGAAACACACTACTCAAGCATGGTGATTTAAATAATCATCAAAACAATATAAAAAATATCAAAAGACATTGCAAGCATGAGAAATTGGTATCAAAAGATAGAGGATCACAAATAACACAGAAATTTATTAAAATAATGAAACTCTAACCATTCACCAGAGATCAAATCGTAGCAAAAGACGAGAAGTTCTTCATTATCCGAGGTAACAGCTCACAAAAAGTTACAAAAAATCCAACCCCTTAAACCTAATTAAGAGTTATTATTTATACCAACATGCTAAAAAGCGCGGATCCCAAGAAAACCAACCTAAAATCCAATTAAAACCCATTAACCTAAAGTCGGTCGGCATGGCGCTCGGCTGAGCGCGCCCTGGCGCTAGGCCGAGCGCCATATTGTTGCTTCATTTCATGGATCTAGCAAAAGAGAAAGCTCATCCAAGCAGGATAGCCGTTCGGCCAAGCAGGATAAACTCTCGGCCAAGCGGGATGGCCGCTTGGCCGAGCTAAGGAGACAGACAATTCCACGTAAAAACAGTGAGGGTCGCTCGGCCCGAGCACTTGGGTCGCTCGGTCGAGCTAAAGAGACAGAGAATTCCAGGCAAAAAACTGAAGGGTGTTGAGGGACCCCGTGGGCATTATTCTGTGCCCGTTAAACTATTAAACTATTTAAGCAGCGGAAAATAACCGTTAAACTATTTAACGAAAGCCCTGAGGATTTCAAGACCCTAGCCAGGATCTCTACTATCTTGAGGTGGATCTGACCACCCCAAGTTAGATCTAAACTACTGCAATATAATAAAATGAAATATTTTTAAACTACATACCTGGAATTTTGCTTGGACCAGTAAATTGTACCGAACCGCCTAATGCTTCCTGAAGCTAGCCACCTTTGCGCCCCGAACTGATCCACCCGAAGCGAGCCAAAACCGTGCCTCTGAGCCAACCACTTACCAAAGAATATTTCACTTGAGAACGATCCAATGTCTTAGACTTCGAACCAAATCCGATCCTTCTCGTCGTTTTGTTAGAACTCGAGCGAAAGAACGGAAGAAAAACGAGGAAAAAATAATTTTTTGTCTTGAATCGAGCGTGCTCTAAACTTTTGGGCGCTACTCAATTCAGAGATTTGGTGCAAGTTTTTCTAAAGGGTGTCGACCCCTATTTATATAGGGAGCCGGACCCCCTTGCTCGTCGCACGAGCAATGTAGAACTATTAATGAATATGAGAGTTAGTTTACCTTTCTTAAAGGCTAAACTTAAACTAATTTATTCTTCCTCACCGTTGAGCTTCAGAAGTGATACAACCTATCATTTCGAGGAGCTATGAACGGTGAACACATAGAAATTCCGAATTCGTTTGATCACTCAAACAATTGCTCAAAGTTGAGCAAAAAGTCACAAATCGGCTAAAATTGCAGACGTCACAAACCCTAGGGTTTGCTGGACTGTGGGCCCCGCAGGTGGGTCCCACCTGCTAGCTGGGTTGGGTCAGACCTGCTTGCTTGGCGGGCAGGTCCTGCCTGCCAGCGGTCTGGACCCCCCTTGTGGGCGGGTTCAGCCTGCCTAGCGGATATGGACCCACCCGCCCAAGCTAGGCTTGGGCCAGAACTGGGCTTTCGGGCTGTTTCTTGAGTTCTATAACTTCGATTGGGCTGATTTCAAATTCGTTGGAAAGAATGGTTCGAATGGGAGACCATCCCAGAGAGCCATCTATCCATTTCTATGCGTTATATGATCTAAAATATTATTGTAAACTATTTAAGATGTATTTTAAATACGTTTGCATCACATGCATTAATCCCATACAGCATTCTACTAATGCTGAAGTCACAAACATTTTGCCACATTATTAAATCTCATTTAATGTCAAAAACTTATGCAACCCTATTAAATCCTATTTAATATAGATCGACTTAATTTCACAAACTCTTAGTGACTTTGAAGTATTCTCGTGCACCAGAGTGCACTCCTCCTAAATTCTTCCTATATATTACTAAGACGCAAACCGAACTCGATGTGAGACCCTACAGCCTAACCCTACTACTTGTTGGGGCTCGAAACCCCTAGACGATGGTAACCACGAGCAGCAGGTATCGCCCCTGTTTCGGCATCATAATTATGTGATTGACCCATTGACAAAAGTGTCGTCGGGATCACTCTGACTGTGTCAGTGATGAATATCGTAGTTTTGGTCCCTTCGTCATAACTATGTCCCTGCATGGCCTAGAGTATGGTAAACAGTCAACCCTACTAGTCAGCATCGGTCAGCATACTTCGGTCTTTGTTGTATACACGTTGTACATCTTACAACGTACCCCGGCCGAGGTTTAGCACAAAGAACCGTACTGAGCCTGTGACACTAACTTCCCTTTAACGGAAGAGACGAATCCCATCTTAGTCATTTACTTACCTCGTATGATTTAAGTGTCACCCAACCTAAGACCTTTCAGCAGGCCTGGCCTCGAAGCTAGATCATAGATCTAAGTGACATTATTCACGCACAGGTTCGTACAAAGACTTCAAGTCTTAAGGACGAACTTGCCTATCATCACTATAGAGTTATTAATGACAGTTTAGTAAAAGTTTAATCATTCAATAACCCTTCATTGGGTCGTTCAGTGGACTCATTCTCTAATGAGCACCTGTGCCTTGTCTCTGACTTTGACAGGTCGAATGACTATAAGATCATCATTACCCTTTAGGGGAAGACAACTACACAATGGTCTGTCCGATGTACTGATATCCTTTTCTCGACACATCTATGACCATGAATATTTTAAGGCTTAAGTTTCTATCGAGCATTCACTTCCCATAATCGAGATCTACATCTAAATATGTAATGTCCTCACTTTAAGTCTAAGGAAATTATTCAATTATATAATTCATTGAATTTATACTAGGATAATTAGTACCATTTATATTTGAACAAGATGTTTTATTAGGATAAATTGCCTCAAGGGCATATATCTTCCTACATCTCCCACTTGCACTTAGGCTATTTATTTCGGTATCTTATACCGCTATAGCATATCAGCCACTACGGACGTTTATATATCAAACCTAAAAGGGATCTGCTAAAAAGTATCTATTATGCAGTTTTATAGAGTCTTATTATTAATACACCTTTTGATCACACAGGGGTGATCCTTCGAAACCGTCTTTGGATCTCATCCAACGATTTTCCTTCTTGTATAGTTAATGATTAGCATATACAATTCGATGTAATGTTTATCATTCCTTCAATTCAGTCATATTATATTCCAGTTATTCTTGTATCAATTATGTACAGTACATTAATGACACCAAAGTTTCTATATCTTTGACATAATCAAAACTCTTTTGATTTGATGTCACATATAGATGGTTTTATAACTTGGAACTTTTACTTAGTCAAAAACGGAACTAAGTAATATGCTCGCTCCCACTGACTTTGAGAACCGTCTGGTTAAATACTTCAACTTACACTTCTAAATCTTATTTAGAATATTTATTAAGTATAACGAGCCCATTTATGCTGAATTAATTAAAATGGAATGTATCAGTGTCAGGTTGATTTGACGAATAAGTCATATCAAGATCCCTCTATAGGAGTCTCGATGATAACTTACTCAATCAAAACTACCTACACTGTTATTTCCTTTAGCTGCATTAATCTTCTAACTCGAAGTATTATATGCAGTCTAACTAGAGCTTTTCTTGTTGTGCGAATAGTCAAGATCATAGCTGATTTATACGCTCCTGGAATCTATTCATTACTATTGTTTAGCAAATATACCAACAACTCCAATTAATCTCATTAACTCAAAAGCATTCACGACAGCTCAGGAAAAACATACTCAACAACTCAGATAGCCATACACAGCAAATCAAATAGCCATTCACAACAAATCATATTTCCACCAGAGCATATTTTACCAAGATATCAGAAAGACAATGATTTCATTCAGAATGAAAAATTTGTTCATCACATATAATTTGAGTGACAATCACTCAATCATTGTTTTAAAATAAAACATCGCTACATTTATTCAAAAATAAAAAATATCGTCTGCTTTTTATATCACCTGAAGTCCCTAGACGGCACCAGCAGCAACGATTACTCTGATTGCCTACCGTGTTGGGAACTTCTTCCATCCTTCGCTTCAAGCACCTGTAGGCAGTATACAGATGTCTTAGTAATCATACAGGTATATCATACCATGTATCAAAGCTTTATAGAAATTTATATGCTCTTAAATAAGATTTGTACCTGAGGTAGAGGCATCACCATGCCCCTTTTTCTCTGCAAGGTAGACCTTGCAGTTCCTCTTCTAATGACCCGGCTTGTGATAGTGGAAGCACTCAGATTTTGACGGCGCCCTTTTGTTCTTCTTCCCCTTATTCTCTTTCGCTGGTTGAGTGGTCTGCCTCTTCTTACCCTTGCCCTTAGGCTGGTGAGTAGGGGCAGAGCCGACAACCAATGCTGTTGTTGGCTTCTTCTCGATCTCCTCGAACTACCGGAGCATGTTCAGGAGACCATGAAGATCCACTTCAGTGATGTTTATTATGAAACTCGTAATGAACGGGTTGAATTCAGGGGTCAATGATCTAAGGATTATGTCCACGCTTATTTCATTTTTGAGGACAAATCCTAGTTGGACTGCATCCTCTATGTACCCGATCATCTTGATAACATGATCATGTACAGGGCCCGTCGTCATCTTAGCTCCCCAAAGGTTGCAGGTGGCCTCAAACCTGGCAGCTCTAGAATGGTTGCCATATAATTCCTCTGCATTCAAAAGCATGCTCTGAATATCCATATGTTCATACTTCCTTTGCAGGTAATTGGTCATTGAGGCCATAATAAGGCACCTGGCCTTCTCTGCATCCCTTTGGTACTGCTTGTATGCTTCCTTCTCCTTTTTGGTGGCATCCTCGTCGGGCTTCTCCAAATCAACCTCTGTCATTATGTAGCTGTAACGGTCGGTTTTCGATCGTACTTTCTTTGTGCACGTGCTCTTGATCGTGCACAAGTTTATTTTAGACTCTATTTGATTTTGAACATTTTTGTGTGATATGTCGTTGTGATCGTCTATGAGGATATTAGATTGTGGAACTATTTTGGAACGACATTTCTCGAGTCGTTCTTCCACGATTCTATCTTATTTGATGTGACGTTACGACTTTCTGTTTTGACGCAAGACTTTTCTATTTTTAGTTTCGTCTCTCGACGTCGAAATTTAGATCCGTCTTCTTCGTTCTCTTTCTTTCGTCGCTCCGATCACCCCAATATTTATTTTACAATTTTTGGACTTAATTTGACCTATTTTCCATTTTTGAGTAAGTTTTAAATAATTTTAAAACCTACTTTTATAAGTATTTTAATTTAAATAAAATTCATATATAATAAAAACTCTCTAAATAATTTTTAACCAAAATCCTAACTATTTTGGCTGTACACATCTTTGCGTGAGGGAGAGAAGAGAAAATTTGTTTTAAATTAACTATTTTAAATATTTTAATTATTTTCTTGAGCCTTAGACCAAACCCTAGCTTTATCCTATTTAAATAAACCATAGGCTAGCTTATTTTCGCAGCCACCCAAACCTTAGCCGTCACAAAACCCTAAATCCTCGCTTGCGATGTTCGTCGCAACTCCGTTCAACCGCCGCCAGTGTCTGACCGAGGAAATCCTTTGATTTCCCTCGGTCTGACCGAGGCCTGCTCCCGCATCGCCCCGTTTGCAGCGCATCCGCTGCAAGCCCCGCATTCGCCCGCTACGACCGACAACCGCCCCTGCATTTCCTTTGTAGCGACCGACGCCCGCTCCCGCACCAAGGCCGCTCCGCACCGCATCCCGCATCCGCTGCAGTTTTAGCGCCCGACCGAGAGATCCACTCGGTCTGACCGAGCCCTGATCGCTCCGGAATATAACCCAAAAGTGCGACCGTGTAGTTTTACCGCAAGCGCACGGTGTAGCGGCGAGCGGGTTATCGAACACAGGGAGGACGAATGAAAGTGCTTGCTCCAATCAACCTGGCTATTAAGAACGGGAAAGATGGAATTTTGCCTTTGGCGATCCTGTCACAATCGTCAGACAAAGTACGGAAATATCAAATCAAATAAAGAACGTCTAGGGAATGGGGAATCCCCGCTACTCACCGTATCTCGTCAATGTGGTTCATTGGTATCAAAATTGCTAGAATAAAATTACGGATGAACTAGTTGCAACTGAATGTAAAACCTGGCTCACGCTCTCACGCTGTTGCCTGTCTATAGCTATCCTAGGTTCGGGTCCAATCTCTTGCAAACCCTAGCCTAGGCAAGCTAGCATTAGGATTGTAACGCCCCGCTTCCCAAAAGACACCGGAAGCGAGAGCGTTATGCGGCCCGCTTGAACTGGAGCGGTGAAGCTCGAGTTCAATAAGCGTCTGTGATAAAAACACAGAAAAGGGTCCTTGCATTTTGCGTATCAGAACAATCAGAAAACATTTCATTAGATTAAAAGGGCACTCCCAGAATTGTTCATACAAGAAAATAATACAAATGGGCCTCAGCTGGCCAAAAGAAACTACAACAAAACACTAAACCTACTACAAGATACTAAAGCTAAAACTCAAAGTAGGGATGGAAAAAGGGCTCGACTCTCTAAAATCTGGCGTCTCGTACGGGTCCTCCTGGTACTCAAGCGCTGAATCTGACATACATCCACAAACAATGAATGTATGTCAGCAAGGTCTGCAAGGAAAGATTAGCATCCCAAGGCAAGATATGCATATGATATGAATTTAAGAAGCATTTAATATCTTAAAGAAATGAGAGCAGCAATTTAACATTTAACAATTTCGAAGCAGAAAGAAACAATCCTAGCATGCAGTTCTAGACGGTTGCAAGATTAAAGTTAAGATTTCACTGAGTTTGTTAGCATTTCAATTTCAAGATGTCCAAGTTAGTGTTGCAATGTCCATGTCAAGAATTCACATCTAATCTAGGGTTCTCGCCTTTAGGTCGTGATGAGAAGGTCGTTCCTCTCACGGGGGCTTACCGTGATTGACACTAACCCACCGCATCGGGTGGTGCTCTTGAGGAGAGTACCTTTCATACGCCCAGTGGCCGCTCAACCCTAACCCCACCCAAAAGTTTGCCGAAACACGAGCCGGCCTAGTCGACTCACACGACACCACGAATCACGAGTTCGCCTTTGAGGCGCACGATTTCACGATGTCACTCTCATTAATGTCCAAGCAAGAAATTCATTCACTTCCAGTTGTCAATGTTTCATAGTGCACAACATTTACAAAAATTGAAGGGATGTCGAGATGAGTTACTGGTTACGGGAAACAATGTTCTCTGCTAATGTCCAAAGTTAAAACTTATCAAGTTGTATGTCAAAATGTCACATTCTTAGTCTAAAACATTCTCATGTGTCGTTATACGCGCGGTTTTCAAGATATACGCATTAAAGTAAGGAAAATGACACAAATATTCACCAACTTCAAAAATTCATATTTAAGTGCACACTTGCCTGTTGTAGCTGGTTACGGGTGTCCAGGTGTTCGCGGTGAGAGGTGTGATTTGTCTGCGTCAAATAGATTAACGGTATAAGCCATAGGGTTTTCAACAAAAATGAACTATCATGTTCATCTATATGACTAAAATTCTCACTAACATACCTAGCATACCCGTTGTTTATCAGAAAGGCACCGCTTATCATTAAACTACCTGTTATTATACCTAATACTAATTAAGCATTGCCATTATATATAGAAATGTCAGTTCTTAACAAAAATAAAATCAATCTTTCTTATTACAGGTAGGGTTTACATTGTATATCTAGTACCCCAGATTTACACCCAACCTATGCTAGTTAATATATGAACTTACAATATACATAATAATAATCTATATTACATTTGACAGAGTTTTTTTGAATCCTAGGGCTGACTAGGACAAGCTGACTAGGACAAAGGGGTAGATAAAAGACGGCCAGGATTTAATCTTGAGAAATGAACGGCTAAGATGATGATGTGCGAAAATTTTAAAAGGAAACTGTTTTGGACGGAAACCGTTTGGTTGAAATTTGGAAGGAGAACTCTTACCTCGGGCCTCCCAACATTGCAGACCCAGACTCCTCGGGCTAGGGGAAAACTTTAAGTTTTGGGGGCGAGCCTCCCAACATTGCAGACCCAGACTCCTCGGGCTGGGGGAAAACTTTAAGTTTTTGGACGGGAGGGGTGTGGACCGTGGACATTTGTTGATTATTCGGTAGAAATTTCTTAAATGAACCGTGGACTCCTCGGGCTGAGGGTGGCTATTCGGTAGAAATTTGTTGATTTTGGGGGAACTCTTGCCTCGGGCCTCCCAACGATACAGAACCAGGCTCCTCGGGCCGCCCAAAGTTTGAGCCCCAAGCTCTGATGTGAAGAGAAACTCCTTTACTCAAATCCCTCATCCACAGACCCAGACTCTTCAGGCCTCCCAACGATGCTGATGATATGTGGAGTGCAGCGAAACTCCTTTGCTCTGTCATTTTCCCTCATCCATTGCTCAAAACCCTAAGTTTCAATACGTTTGAAGAGATCTCAGATTGAGTCACAAGATGGAGTCCTTCCGCAACTGGTAGGTTTCTTGATTTCATTTGGGAGATCTTTCCATTTTGGGGATTTTTTTGGGGTGGATTCGATCTCTTTGGATTTTGATCAAGAAAAGCAAACGTTTTCTTTTTTTAATTGCAAAGTGTATAAGATATTTTCCCCAGATTTTTTGATTTTCAACCCATTATAATAGGTCTTTCAAAGTGGCGGTTTGTAGTGGACTTTGATGCTGAAGATATTTGTTCTAGCTGTTGAAAGGATGAGTGCCAAATGGGTTGGATTTTGATCAGATGACTGGATTTTGATGCTGATGATATTTTTTTCTAGCAGCTGGACACCATAAGACCGAGAAGAAACCCATTCATCTGATCGATGAGTGCCAAATGGGTTTGAGGTGAAGCATGTGGTGGCGGGTTGGCCGGGTTGGCTCATAGCAGTGTCAGGTAGGCAGTAAAGGGGTGGCTGCCGAGGAAAGCTGATTCTTTTGAGAAACTACACAAGGTTTAATTCTTCGTGCTTAATCTAATAAATACTTTGGAATAAAAGAGCATTAATAGGTTTGTGCGCCTGTCGTTTTCTTCCATTTTTTCGGCAAGGGAGTTCTGCATCTTATATTTTGCCGATTTTTAGGGTCAGTTTGCCGATTTTTGAACTTTGCAGATTTTTGATATTTTGCTGCAGGGATGGGTTTTAATGTGTGTGATTGAACAGGTATCTAATTCTCTTGGTGAACAAGAAGTCGGTGCTAAGATTCTCATGTGAAGCAGTGATTGCAGATCCATTGACATCTTTTGGACAATAGAAGAAAGGTTTCATCAGTGTAGTGTAGAAGAGATTCATTGACATCTCTTGGACAATAGGAGTTAGTTAGAGTACTAATGCATGTTCACAGAAGTTAATGATAAGGTTTTCCTTTTCTCTTCTTATGTATATTGTGTAGCAATTTAGAAATTTGGACTGTTTTTGTAATGTATCATGTTTTGCTCTTGGCGTTTTTTTGTGCCTCAAGAGTTGAATGTAATTTTCTATATGAAATAAGACGCCCGTGCCGAAGGCCCTAATTCTTTTATGCAAATTCTTTTACGTTAAATTTTTTACACGTAAAATCTTAAATGAACCGTCCACGGGCTCGAGTTATGATATTCTTAAAAAGATTGCAACATCCTTGGATGAACATTGAACCCTGAAAAAAATAACTTTGCCAATGTTACTGTGTTAATCTCTCTCCTCTAGAGGCTACTTGACAAGGAATTAATTGTTTTAATTTTTTTAATAACACTACGGTTTGGTGGGACGAGTTAATACTAACATTTAATACCAGCTGCGTTATGTCAGTCACTGGTATTCATGCATTAATATTATGACTATTTCCGTGAATAGCAATTAATATTATGGCGCTTCATAAAGGAATGAAAATAAATGATAAAGGGGTTGACTAGGATGCGTAATATCTATCCATATTACATAGATGCAGCTGAATCAAGGCAAGATATCACGCATCTCTTAGTCATAGATGCATCAAGTATTTATATTTTTGACAACTAAGTCCATAACACACACACACACACTCTCTCTCTCTCTCTCTCTCTCTCTCTCTCTCTCTCTCTCTCTCTCTCTCTCTCGCGAAGAGAGTTCCTCATAAAAGCCCACCCAAATCTAGAAGCAAATAATGACTCTCTCCGTGTGTCCTCGCCCAAAGATCGAGGCAAAAAACTTTGGACAGTTGTGTGCATTAAATTCGACTTGCCTTGGTACACAGGTCTGTGAGCAATTTAGACGTGGATTAAAATACAATTACAGGTAGCAATTACATCTAATTGCTATTTTAATAAACTGTGGATTTCTTTTCCAATGCATCAAAAAAACGAGGGATTCAAATTATAGAGAATTGCTATATGCACCTCATCTCTTGATGTGCATAAAGGATTCAGTGCATTGTTTTGCTATTTCTGGAAAAAAACAAAAGAATATGGGACGTATGATTGTTATATTTTTATAATTTTGGCAAAATAAAGTATATGCACCTCATTTCTTGAATAAACACAACTGCTTTACACAGAATCGAAAGCTGGGTTTATACTAATTTCGAAATTTAGTTTAAAAGTTAATAACAGACCCACTTCAACTATTGGTTCAAAACGTGTGCGGTGACTAGAGGCACTACCAACTCGGGTTAAAGCAAGCTAAACTACAACGTTCCAAATGTTGAGAACAAAATACGCATATGCTAAACTACAATAATTTTATGTAAAATACAATGCTGATTGTATAATTACGAGCGTCCGCGTCAAATGTGTTGGCGTCCGTGTCGAATTTGTTGTTCCGCGTCGAAGGCGCCCGCTAAATTTTTTTTGTTAATTTGTTTTTATGCTAATTTGTTGTTTGCGCCAAAGGTCCTCACGTCGAATTTTTTGTTCTACGCTAATTTGTTTTTCCGTGCTGAAGGCGTCCGCGTCGAATTTGTTCTACGCTTATTTGTTGTTTCGTGCCAAATGTGTTGTTTCACGCCGAAGGCGCTCGCGTCGAATGTGTTGTTCCGTATCTAGGACGCACCCGCCGAAGGCGCTCGCACCGAATGTGTTGTTCCGTATCTAGGATGCACGCGCCGAATTTGTTGTTCCGTGCTGAAAGCGTCTACGTCAAAGGCGCCAATGCGGCTATATTTTTTATGCTAATTTGTTGTTCCGTGCCGAAGGCGCTCACGACGAATTTTTTGTTCTACGCTAATTTGTTGTTCCATGTCGAATTTGTTGTTTCGCGCCGAATGCGCCCGCTAATTTTTTTGGTTAATTTGTTTTTTATCCTAATTTGTTGTTCCGCGCCGAAGGCGCTCACGACGAATGTTTTGTTCTACGCTAATTTGTTGTTCCGTGCCGAATTTGTTCTACGCTAAATTGTTGTTTCGCGCCAAAGGGGCCCCGCGCTGAATGTGTTGTTCCGTATCGAAGGCGCCCGAGCCGAATTTGTTGTTCCGTGCCGAATGCGTCCACGTCAAAGGCGCCTGTGCGGCTAATTATTTTTACGCTAATTTTCTGTTTTTTAAATTTTGTCTGTGGAAATAATTTTTTGGGGAACAAAGATTTCACAGGTGAAAATTTTAATTGAACTGTGCCCGCGGGCACGGGTTATGACTAGTATCTATATTACATTTGACATAGTTTTTTGAATCCTAGGGCTGACTAGGACAAGCTGACTAGGACAAAGGGGTAGATAAAAGACGGCCAGGATTTAATCTTGAGAAATGAACGGCTAAGATGATGATGTGCGAAAATTTTAAAAGGAAACTGTTTTGGACGGAAACCGTTTGGTTGAAATTTGGAAGGAGAACTCTTACCTCGGGCCTCCCAACATTGCAGACCCAGACTCCTCGGGCTAGGGGAAAACTTTAAGTTTTGGGGGCGAGCCTCCCAACATTGCAGACCCAGACTCCTCGGGCTGGGGGAAAACTTTAAGTTTTGGGACGGGAGGGGTGTGGACCGTGGACATTTGTTGATTATTCGGTAGAAATTTCTTAAATGAACCGTGGACTCCTCGGGCTGGGGGTGACTATTCGGTAGAAATTTGTTGATTTTGGGGGAACTCTTGCCTCGGGCCTCCCAACGATACAGAACCAGGCTCCTCGGGCCGCCCAAAGTTTGAGCCCCAAGCTCTGATGTGAAGAGAAACTCCTTTACTCAAATCCCTCATCCACAGACCCAGACTCTTCAGGCCTCCCAACGATGCTGATGATATGTGGAGTGCAGCGAAACTCCTTTGCTCTGTCATTTTCCCTCATCCATTGCTCAAAACCCTAAGTTTCAATACGTTTGAAGAGATCTCAGATTGAGTCACAAGATGGAGTCCTTCCGCAACTGGTAGGTTTCTTGATTTCAGGTGGGAGATCTTTCCATTTTGGGGATTTTTTTGGGGTGGATTCGATCTCTTTGGATTTTGATCAAGAAAAGCAAACGTTTTCTTTTTTTAATTGCAAAGTGTATAAGATATTTTCCCCAGATTTTTTGATTTTCAACCCATTATAATAGGTCTTTCAAAGTGGCGGTTTGTAGTGGACTTTGATGCTGAAGATATTTGTTCTAGCTGTTGAAAGGATGAGTGCCAAATGGGTTGGATTTTGATCAGATGACTAAATTTTGATGCTGATGATATTTTTTTCTAGCAGCTGGACACCATAAGACCGAGAAGAAACCCATTCATCTGATCGATGAGTGCCAAATGGGTTTGAGGTGAAGCATGTGGTGGCGGGTTGGCCGGGTTGGCTCACAGCAGTGTCAGGTAGGCAGTAAAGGGGTGGCTGCCGAGGAAAGCTGATTCTTTTGAGAAACTACACAAGGTTTAATTCTTCGTGCTTAATCTAATAAATACTTTGGAATAAAAGAGCATTAATAGGTTTGTGCGCCTGTCGTTTTCTTCCATTTTTTCGGCAAGGGAGTTCTGCATCTTATATTTTGCCGATTTTTAGGGTCAGTTTGCCGATTTTTGAACTTTGCCGATTTTTGATATTTTGCTACAGGGATGGGTTTTAATGTGTGTGATTGAACATGTATCTAATTCTCTTGGTGAACAAGAAGTCGGTGCTAAGATTCTCATGTGAAGCAGTGATTGCAGATCCATTGACATCTTTTGGACAATAGAAGAAAGGTTTCATCAGTGTAGTGTAGAAGAGATTCATTGACATCTCTTGGACAATAGGAGTTAGTTAGAGTACTAATGCATGTTCACAGAAGTTAATGATAAGGTTTTCCTTTTCTCTTCTTATGTATATTGTGTAGCAATTTAGAAATTTGGACTGTTTTGGTAATGTATCATGTTTTGCTCTTGGCGTTTTTTTGTGCCTCAAGAGTTGAATGTAATTTTCTATATGAAATAAGACGCCCGTGCCGAAGGCCCTAATTCTTTTATGCAAATTCTTTTACGTTAAATTTTTTACACGTAAAATCTTAAATGAACCGTCCACGGGCTCAAGTTATGATATTCTTAAAAAGATTGCAACATCCTTGGATGAACATTGAACCCTGAAAAAAATAACTTTGCCAATGTTACCGTGTTAATCTCTCTCCTCTAGAGGCTACTTGACAAGGAATTAATTGTTTTAAATTTTTTAATAACACTACGGTTTGGTGGGACGAGTTAATACTAACATTTAATACCAGCTGCGTTATGTCAGTCACTGGTATTCATGCATTAATATTATGACTATTTCTGTGAATAGCAATTAATATTATGGCGCTTCATAAAGGAATGAAAATAAATGATAAAGGGGTTGACTAGGATGCGTAATATCTATCCATATTACATAGATGCAGCTGAATCAAGGCAAGATATCACGCATCTCTTAGTCATAGATGCATCAAGTATTTATATTTTTGACAACTAAGTCCATAACACACACACACACACACACTCTCTCTCTCTCTCTCTCTCTCTCTCTCTCTCTCTCTCTCTCTCTCTCTCTCTCTCTCTCTCTCTAAGAGAGTTCCTCATAAAAGCCCACCCAAATCTAGAAGCAAATAATGACTCTCACCGTGTGTCCTCGCCCAAAGATCGATGCAAAAAACTTTGGACAGCTGTGTGCATTAAATTCGATTTGCCTTGGTACACAGGTCTGTGAGCAATTTAGACGTGGATTAAAATACAATTACAGGTAGCAATTACATCTAATTGCTATTTTAATAAACTGTGGATTTCTTTTCCAATACATCAAAAAAACGAGGGATTCAAATTATAGAGAATTGCTATATGCACCTCATCTCTAGAGGTGCATAAAGGATTCAGTGCATTGTTTTGCTATTTCTGGAAAAAAAACAAAAGAATATGGGACGTATGATTGTTATATTTTTATAATTTTGGCAAAATAAAGTATATGCACCTCATTTCTTGAATAAACACAACTGCTTTACACAGAATCGAAAGCTGGGTTTATACTAATTTCGAAATTTAGTTTAAAAGTTAATAACAGACCCACTTCAACTATTGGTTCAAAACGTGTGCGGTGACTAGAGGCACTACCAACTCAGGTTAAAGCAAGCTAAACTACAACGTTCCAAATGTTGAGAACAAAATACGCATATGCTAAACTACAATAATTTTATGTAAAATACAATGCTGATTGTATAATTACGAGCATCCGCGTCAAATGTGTTGGCGTCCGTGTCGAATTTGTTGTTCCGCGTCGAAGGCGCCCGCTAAATTTTTTTTGTTAATTTGTTTTTATGCTAATTTGTTGTTTGCGCCAAAGGTCCTCACGTCGAATTTTTTGTTCTACGCTAATTTGTTTTTCCGTGCTGAAGGCGTCCGCGTCGAATTTGTTCTACGCTTATTTGTTATTTCGTGCCAAATGTGTTGTTTCACGCCGAAGGCGCTCGCGTCGAATGTGTTGTTCCGTATCTAGGACGCACCCGCCGAAGGCGCTCGCACCGAATGTGTTGTTCCGTATCTAGGATGCACGCGCCGAATTTGTTGTTCCGTGCTGAAAGCGTCTACGTCAAAGGCACCAATGCGGCTAAATTTTTTATGCTAATTTGTTGTTCCGCGCCGAAGGCGCTCACGACGAATTTTTTGTTCTACGCTAATTTGTTGTTCCATGTCGAATTTGTTGTTTCGCGCCGAATGCGCCCGCTAATTTTTTTGGTTAATTTGTTTTTTATCCTAATTTGTTGTTCCGCGCCGAAGGCGCTCACGACGAATGTTTTGTTCTACGCTAATTTGTTGTTCCGTGCCGAATTTGTTCTACGCTAAATTGTTGTTTCGCACCAAAGGGGCCCCGCGCTGAATGTGTTGTTCCGTATCGAAGGCACCCGAGCCGAATTTGTTGTTCCGTGCCGAATGCGTCCACGTCAAAGGCGCCTGTGCGGCTAATTATTTTTACGCTAATTTTCTGTTTTTTAAATTTTGTCTGTGGAAATAATTTTTTGGGGAGCAAAGATTTCACAGGTGAAAATTTTAATTGAACCGTGCCCGCGGGCACGGGTTATGACTAGTATAATAATATAAAACACTGCTCACACTAATTTAATATGATAACGCTTGTGTATAATAACAACGTAACTTACAGTTGCTTGCATAACTCATTAGGCTGCCTGCTCCTTGGTGTTTGGCGGCAGATGGGGAGGCGATGCGTGACTTTCTTGGTTGAGGAGAGATGAGAGGCCGTCGCCTGGCCGTCGTCGCCCGCGAGGAGGGGGCCGCGGCCGATGTGTGAGGAAGCGAGGAGGATCAGCCCGCGGAGGAGGCCGTGGGTGATAGCAAGGAGGGCGCGGCTGAGCGTGGAGGTTTGCTGTGCTGCGTGGGCGAGAGGGAGGAGTTAGCGGCATTTCTGGGCGAAGGAAACGACCGTGGGACGTCGGATCTGGACTCGCCCCGACGGAGCTTGCGCGGAGGCGAGTGGGTGATCGCGGCTGAGGGTTGCTAGCCGCGTGGGAGGGTGAGGCCGGCGGGGGAGAAGCTTGGGAGAGGGCTGCGGCTGAAGTCTGGGGTGGCGAGAGAGGAAAAGGCCGGCGGGGGAGAAGCTTGGTGGTGGTTCGCTCGGCAGTCTGTGGCGTGGGCGAGGGGCGGCTGCGCGGTTGCGGGGTGATGGCTGCGAGGCCGGACGTGGGTTGCAGTGCGAGATGGGGGCTTGGCGAGGAGGAGGAGGCCATCGCCACGGGTGGTGCTCTCGCGTGGGGAGAAGGAGATCAGGGGGCGGCTGCGGTTTGAGTAGGGAGAAAAATAACCTAGGTTTATTATAAAATAGATAATAGGGTTGCTAGGGGCTGCTGTAATGTTAGGGCTATATAAAAAAACCTAGGGTTCTTTCACGTGAGTTCTAGGCCATAGGGTTTTTATAAAGATGGTTGGTAGTCTAGGTTTAAATATTATAAAGAAAAATTGATGCAAGGTAGGGCAACACGTGGGGAGGGCCTTAGCTTCTTTAGTGTTTCTTTAAGGAAATAAAGTTGCTGGGTTTGCCTTAGGGTTAGAAAAGGAAATGGGTTAATAATGAGAGGTAGGGGCGGCTAGCATCAGGGTCCTCTAGGTTTAAATATTACCAAAGGAACATTAGTTTTATAATAACCGAAATGGGGTGTGGGGACAAGCACAGTACGTGAGGGGGGACTATAGGTTTAATGTTGACCTCTACATATATATTTTTAAATATGAATCTCACTCACAAATTGTGTGCGTGCGTGTGTATTGCTGCAGGGTGCGAATAGGGTTCGGCCACTTGGGTTTATAATTGCTAGGGTTTAAAGTTATAGCCAAAAAGGAATTTATTTGGAATATAATCTTAAGATTTGAAATATCATTAGTGGGATTCTGATATGGCTAGTGTCATACTAGGAAGGTGATTATATAGGGAAGTTTGAAATATTATTAATGGGAAAATGATCAAGGGAATAAGAGCTTAATAAAACCGTTTTTAATCATGGGTTTTAATGAGTTTTAATAGGAAACTTTCAAACATATAAACAGGGTTTAAATTCGAAATTCGAATTTTGATTCAAAAAAAATTTTAAAACGAATTTTTAAGAAGAGCCCCTTTTAAAATAATTTACTAAAATAAAAATAACAATAATAATACTAATGATAATAATAATGATGATAATAAGTGTGAAGGACAAAAATGGATACGGGTACGGTAATAGGAACGTCGGACTACGGATACGGGAAGAAATACACGGGAGAAAATACGGATAACGTAATGATGAGAACCGGTCGTTACATCCTACCCACCTTAAAAACGATTCCGCCCTCGGAATCCTATCGGCTAAGACACAGGAAAAAAATATCAGGGTAACGCTCGTATCTCTCTTCTAATGTATACACACGATAAATAACCATCATGCCATATCCAAATAGTATTTCTAATATTAATATCAATACCAAAAGTATTACCACTGATAATACTAATCAACGCCAATGCTACTTGTAGTTACTATACACATACACACGTTACCAATTACGTATTTATATAACATGTTTAATATCATCCTACAAATATAATCCAACCAATATTATACTCGGGTGAATAGTAACACTTTACTATACCACCACATCAATTTACTAGATGTATGTGTGCCATCACTTGCACACACACATAACTACCAATGCACAAAGCAATACCACACACATTATACACTTCACAATCTATACTGATATAGTATCACATGTCACATAAACATACCATTAATAAAAATACAATTATTCTTTGTCAATTAACACTTCCATCGCACAATCACTTTTACACACCGCATATTACCATACATACATTATAATACACACCACTACACGTATATACATGCACGTAATACCTTACACCAACCACAGATTTATATACGCCTTA
This sequence comes from Scilla litardierei, assembly GCA_030789695.1. Classification (NCBI taxonomy): domain Eukaryota; kingdom Viridiplantae; phylum Streptophyta; class Magnoliopsida; order Asparagales; family Asparagaceae; genus Scilla; species Scilla litardierei. The sequence continues at coordinate 230,490,368 of CM061141.1, read as the reverse complement.
CCCATAGTACTAGGGTCGTCGTAATCTACCCACCTTAGGATCAAGTCCGTCCTCAGACTTCCTTAAATAGGCCGATATAGGAGTGAGCGGACTTAGACACTAAGGTCATCCTATCCCAGTCATACATACATTATAATGAAACAATACACATCTATATTCTTATACCTACTCACATATCACACACTTTCAAATAAATATACATACGTACTGACACTACCACACTCCTATCTCGTATCTATATAGGACATATACACACCGGTATACACAACCATAGTAATCCACATAGGCAAGTATACTATTTCATACATTCACTTATACATAGTCACAAACATACGGATCTGCATACCTCCTGGTATACACATGCTCATACATCATCCCGTAGGGGTAATTATAACAATTCTATTATATATAAAACACACGTGTTCATACAATATATATATACACACACACCTATAACTAACCACATACATATACACGTACGAGTACACGCCAGACATTCTAACATATAAATCACACAATAAATCCGCACACACAACCATGACACTTAACATGCACATCACTGTATCAGCGTACTATTACAACCATTAACAAGTACGGTTAAGATACATATACTCCTAGTAACTAGCCAAAACTAAATCAATCACGCTCATATATTCATTTACTGATATAGTCAATCACTCGCCTACGTATCAATATAACACTTACTATTCTATACTCGCATATGTACATATATAACACAAATTACCGTACATGCACATATGACACAATAGACAATCACTCCATAATAATATCCTAAGGGTAAGCACACTCATACATGGGTGGAATATAGAGATTAGCATACGCTGGTCCACAGTCACTATCTATATACATGCACCCCAACACCACAATCGGCTAATGGTCCCACTACACTTAAACTAAAGCTGACATAAGGAAAGATAAGCTCTAATGTGATAACTAAGTAATATGGTAGGAGTTGGAGTTGAATGCGGCAATGAATTAATGTCGTGAGGGACGGTCCCGGAGGTGGCATGGTTAAGAAAGTAGTTTGGTTGGGTGACATAAAATATTTAAGAATCATTAAATAATTAAGAGATAAAGATATGAAAAAAAATAATGACATCGTTATAACTTACGTAAAGTAGCGAGCATACGGTAAAACGTAAAATATGATTAGTCAAATGATAGGGAAAGGGTAATATGGGCATAGTGTGGCAGTGCTTGTCTTGTAAATGGGATTAGGTTTGAAAATTTCTTTTTAATAATAATAATAATAATAAAAATATGAAGACAATGATTACAATACTGACACACAAGATATCGAAGTTCTTTTTTTTGGGAAAGTATTTTAAAAGTATGCATGAATGACTATTTTGAATATGTTAGTAAGAAGTGGAGGTGACATTTTGAATTAGCGAAATAGAAATAAAGTTTTTAAAAGCTCTTTACATGAGGAAGATAGAGTAGCTATGCAAGGTTGTGAAATGGAAGTGCGGAAGATGTATGTTAGAAAATCGCTATAAGGTAGTAACTAATTATCGTGTCAGAAGATTTTCATAATCTAGATTGGGTTTAAGTCGACTGAAGTGTAGAAAATCTAAGTAAAAGTTTTCGAAAGGATTTTAAACTTAGCAAAGAGTTCAATAAAAGAAATGTCGAAAATACTTTTTAAAGGACCCTGGATCGGCAATGGGAAAGTTCAAGTTAAAAGACGGGGGCCTGAATAGTCTATGTGAATCGAGGGCAAGGAGTAGGTTTGACGATCGAAATGTAAAGGCGATTAAGAAGTAACTCTGTGAACACGCTACGATGGTTTCCTACGATCATTAATATGGAGGTGTAATGATAAAATAATAATAAAACCAGGGAAAAATAATCATTGGGTCGACTAAGGTTTAGCACTAAATTCATCCACGTACTAGGCTGCGATAGGAAAGCCGAGGTAAGGGTTCATTGAGAATCGCGATCGAGACCTTATCTATAGATCCGGAAAATCCTACGCTTCGAAGTCTACTCATTGCAGGCGTCTCAGGTTCGACTTGCATGGCGACGATCGCTACGTTCGGTTGGGCCCTAGACTCGATAAATCTAGGTGAACGACTAACGAAACTCTAATATGATCAGAGCTGGATGGTCATTCGCTAGGGTGACCCGAGATAATACTAAGTCGCGATAAGGGTGTCTAACTAACGATCACGAGCATCTAACTAACTCTTCCTATTATCCTGGTATTGGGTTTCCTATCATGCTGAGACAAGGTATTCGAGTAATTTTGCGTACGAACTAGTTCTGGATGCTGTTGGCTAATGAAAGGTGTTCTCATTGTTCTGAATTTCGCAATTGCAAGACCTGCATGGGCCACCACTAAAACCTGTAACGCCCCGCTTCCCAAAAGACACCGGAAGAGAGAGTGTTACGCGGCCCGCTTGAACTGGAGCGGTGAAGCTCGAGTTCAATAAGCGTCTGTGATAAAAACACAGAAAAGGGTCCTTGCATTTTGCGTATCAGAACAATCAGAAAACATTTCATTAGATTAAAAGGGCACTCCCAGAATTGTTCATACAAGAAAATAATACAACTGGGCCTCAGCTGGCCAAAAGAAACTACAACAAAACACTAAACCTACTACAAGATACTAAAGCTAAAACTCAAAGTAGGGATGGAAAAAGGGCTCGACTCTCTAAAATCTGGCGTCTCGTACGGGTCCTCCTGGTACTCAAGCGCTGAATCTGACATACATCCACAAACAATGAATGTATGTCAGCAAGGTCTGCAAGGAAAGATTAGCATCCCAAGGCAAGATATGCATATGATATGAATTTAAGAAGAATTTAATATCTTAAAGAAATGAGAGCAGCAATTTAACATTTAACAATTTCGGAGCAGAAAGAAACAATCCTAGCATGCAGTTCTAGACGGTTGCAAGATTAAAGTTAAGATTTCACTGAGTTTGTTAGCATTTCAATTTCAAGATGTCCAAGTTAGTGTTGCAATGTCCATGTCAAGAATTCACATCTAATCTAGGGTTCTCGCCTTTAGGTCGTGATGAGAAGGTCGTTCCTCTCATGGGGGCTTACCGTGATTGACACTAACCCACCGCATCAGGTGGTGCTCTTGAGGAGAGTACCTTTCATACGCCCAGTGGCCGCTCAACCCTAACCCCACCCAAAAGTTTGCCGGAACACGAGCCGGCCTAGTCGACTCACACGACACCACGAATCACGAGTTCGCCTTTGAGGCGCACGATTTCACGATGTCACTCTCATTAATGTCCAAGCAAGAAATTCATTCACTTCCAGTTGTCAATGTTTCATAGTGGACAACATTTACAAAAATTGAAGGGATGTCGAGATGAGTTACTGGTTACGGGAAACAATGTTCTCTGCTAATGTCCAAAGTTAAAACTTATCGAGTTGTATGTCAAAATGTCACATTCTTAGTCTAAAACATTCTCATGTGTCGTTATACGCGCGGTTTTCAAGATATACGCATTAAAGTAAGGAAAATGACACAAATATTCACCAACTTCAAAAATTCATATTTAAGTGCACACTTGCCTGTTGTAGCTGGTTACGGGTGTCCAGGTGTTCGCGGTGAGAGGTGTGATTTGTCTGCGTCAAATAGATTAACGGTATAAGCCATAGGGTTTTCAACAAAAATGAACTATCATGTTCATCTATATGACTAAAATTCTCACTAACCTACCTAGCATACCCGTTGTTTATCAGAAAGGCACCGCTTATCATTAAACTACCTGTTATTATACCTAATACTAATTAAGCATTGCCATTATATATTGAAATGTCAGTTCTTAACAAAAATAATATCAATCTTTCTTATTACAGGTAGGGTTTACATTGTATATCTAGTACCCCAGATTTATACCCAACCTATGCTAGTTAATATATGAACTTACAATATACATAATAATAATATAATAATATAAAACACTGCTCACACTAATATAATATGATAACGCTTGTGTATAATAACAACGTAACTTACAGTTGCTTGCATAAATCATTAGGCTGCCTGCTCCTTGGTGTTTGGCGGCAGATGGGGAGGCGATGCGTGACTTTCTTGGCTGAGGAGAGATGAGAGGCCGTCGCCTGGCCGTCGTCGCCCGCGAGGAGGGGGCCGCGGCCGATGTGTGAGGAAGCGAGGAGGATCAGCCCGCGGAGGAGGCCGTGGGTGATAGCAAGGAGGGCGCGGCTGAGCGTGGAGGTTTGCTGTGCTGCGTGGGCGAGAGGGAGGAGTTAGCAGCGTTTCTGGGCGAAGGAAACGACCGTGGGACGTCGGATCTGGACTCGCCCCGACAGAGCTTGCGCGGAGGCGAGTGGGTGATCGCGGCTGAGGGTTGCTAGCCGCGTGGGAGGGTGAGGTCGGCGGGGGAGAAGCTTGGGAGAGGGCTGCGGCTGAAGTCTGGGGTGGCGAGAGAGGAAAAGGCCGACGGGGGAGAAGCTTGGTGGTGGTTCGCTCGGCGGTCTGTGGCGTGGGCGAGGGGCGGCTGCGCGGTTGCGGGGTGATGGCTGCGAGGCCGGACGTGGGTTGCAGTGCGAGATGGGGGCTTGGCGAGGAGGAGGAGGCCATCGCCACGGGTGGTGCTCTCGCGTGGGGAGAAGGAGATCAGGGGGCGGTTGCGGTTTGAGTAGGGAGAAAAATAACCTAGGTTTATTATAAAATAGATAATAGGGTTGCTAGGGGCTGCTATGATGTTAGGGCTATATAAAAAAAACTTAGGGTTCTTTCACGTGAGTTCTAGGCCATAGGGTTTTTATAAAGATGGTTGGTAGTCTAGGTTTAAATATTATAAAGAAAAAGTTGATGCAAGGTAGGGCAACACGTGGGGAGGGCCTTAGCTTCTATAGTGTTTCTTTAAGGAAATAAAGTTGCTGGGTTTGCCTTAGGGATAGAAAAGGAAATGGGTTAATAATGAGAGGTAGGGGCGGCTAGCATCAGGGTCCTCTAGGTTTAAATATTACCAAAGGAACATTAGTTTTATAATAACCGAAATGGGGTGTGGGGACAAGCACAGTACGTGAGGGGGGACTATAGGTTTAATGTTGACCTCTACATATATATTTTTAAATATGAATCTCACTCACAAATTGTGTGCGTGCGTGTGTATTGCTGCAGGGTGCGAATAGGGTTCGGCCACTTGGGTTTATAATTGCTAGGATTTAAAGTTATAGCCAAAAAGGAATTTATTTGGAATATAATCTTAAGATTTGAAATATCATTAGTGGGATTCTGATATGGCTAGTGTCATACTAGGAAGGTGATTATATAGGGAAGTTTGAAATATTATTAATGGGAAAATGATCAAGGGAATAAGAGCTTAATAAAACCGTTTTTAATCATGGGTTTTAATGAGTTTTAATAGGAAACTTTCAAACATTTAAACAGGGTTTAAATTCGAAATTCGAATTTTGATTCAAAAAAAATTTTAAAACGAATTTTTAAGAAGAGCCCCTTTTAAAATAATTTACTAAAATAAAAATAACAATAATAATACTAATGATAATAATAATGATGATAATAAGTGTGAAGGACAAAAATGGATACGGGTACGGTAATAGGAACGTCGGACTACGGATACAGGAAGAAATACACGGGAGAAAATACGGATAACGTAATGATGAGAACCGGTCGTTACAAGGATCAACATCATCGTTCAATCGCGCCCCGAGCCCACTCTCGTGCAAACTCGGGCCACGACCTAGGTTGGGATAGTTCCTACCCGTCCAATCTCTTGCAAACGGGTATTGGCACGGAATTGCAACCGAGAACCCTAGTATCGGTCCAATCTCTTGCAAGCCGATACTACGGAAATTCGATTCCAACCCAATTCGGATTTCTAGGGTTTCCTATCGAATTGGGATCCAATCTCTTGCAAATCCCAATTGATATGAATACCTAGCTATCCGTAGTAAATCGATCCCAAACTACCCCTAATAGGCAATTCTAGCAAAATTCCTACCAATTCATCACAAATCTGAAATTGGGCTCGCAGGGTTCATCCCCACGCCCCAAGACGTGTGGACTACTCACAATTCATTGCACAAATACAAGAATAATCAATAGAAATAACAAAAGAATTCATCACAATATTGAGATAAGCAATAAAAATAGTATTTTTAGAGAGGAGAGACACAAACCAATGGAGTTCTTCAAATAATCCAACAAAAATCAACTTTTGTCTCCTCTCCAATCACAAGAATAAAAGCTAAAAAGTTAATCTAAAAAGCTGCAATAATTAAAGAGAAAAGCCCTCTAACCTAGGGTAAAAACAAGGGTTAAATACCCCCCAAAATCGTCCAAAAAACTGTGACCAAAATGCCCCTGCGCGGCCTGAAAACCGCAATCTTCGCTACAGGCAGCGCGTCGCACTCGGCCGAGTGACAAAAGTCGCTCAGCCGAGTGACAAACCCTGTAATTTTCCAGTAAGTCTGGGTCTTCGGGGGTCTTCACTTCGGGAGTCGCTCGGCCGAGTGAGTTGTCGTCACTCGGCCGATGGCTTCTTAGTACTCGGGCGGTCGGCATTTGCCACTCGGCCGAGTGGGTCTTCTGAAGCTCAGGCAGACGAAAAACAGTAAGTTGGCGATTTTTGATGGGCTTTGTCTGAGTGCCACTCGGGCGGACGGGGTCTCGTCACTCGACCGATGTGGCTTCCGATGCTCGGCCGAGTGCACATATAAAACGTGTCCGATCTGGTCGGCCGAGCGGTGTCTCGCTGGCCGGCCGAGTGACTCCTTCACTCGGCCGAGCGAGACACCAAAAATGCCCAAACAGCTTGTTTTGGCCTCCTCGTCGCTCCTGCGACGTTCTTTCTTTTTCCGCTCCTCTCCAATGGCGAAATACCCCTCGGGGAGGTCGTCGGTGACACTCTGGAGTAGGCGTATCTCGAGATCACTCCAAATCGCTCCAAATCACCTGAAATACGACAAAAACAACAAATCGTGAAAAGCATCGTAATATCGTCGATATATCGTGAAAAACATGATTTGGGCGATCTAAATGGCATGCAAACATGCGGGAAAAAAGTGTAAAACTTGGAGTGATCAAAATCCCCCAAGCTTACCTCTTACTCATCCTCGAGGAAGATAAGTAAAAGGCGAACCCGGTGGATTTCGAAAACGAAAACGGCAGAAACATAGAAAACAAAGAAAAACGAAAACGAAATAAAAACGAAGAAGAAAGAAGAAAGAAGGAGGGAAGCTGCTAGATCGTTTTCTCAGGACGTGGGTTTTGCTTAATCATATAGCATGCACCGAATGTCAAACACATGTCAAAGAATTTTATTTCGATATCATAGTATAAAGGTGCAAATAGAAATAGATAACCCACAAACAATGATATAATCATGAAAAACGGAATAATTTTAGAATTAACATCGTCTGAATCTTTTAAAGCGGTATACAAATCGCAGATCACACACTTTTCAATTGAATGCTTTCCAAGAGGAGTATAAGAATATCACACCGTAGAATAGAAAGAATAGAAAAGTGTGGATTTCATGAAATGAGTGCTAGGCATAGATTTCTGGACTTCGTGAAGCTAAAAATAATCTCACCGAGTATAGAATATTAATTAGCCTAGGTTGTCGTGCAACGTCAAGTAGTCACTCTCTCACACATCAATGGATTCCCTCCCCCAAGCTTATCTATAAGCGTGGTGGCATAAAAAATATTTACATCCCCATTTCGATAAAGCTCCAAAAGCAACAAAAATAAAAAAAACAAAAAGAGGGAAGAAAGAGAGATCATGAGATGGGATCGTTTATTGAGATTTTTCTCTTTTCTCTTTCTTTTTTTTCTTTTTCTTTCTCTCTTTTTTTTTCAAATAGCATATACACACAATGATCCCAAATCAAAGAGAAATAAGGATATACAAGAATTTTTCTTTTTATTTCTTTGGTTTTGGGAAATTTGGAGCTAGGAATTAATAGCGGGGGAAATGCCATATAATAGAATCGCTAAGGGGAGGTTCACCAATGATTTTAAAATAGAGAAATGATATTCAAGATTTGTGGAGAAAGAAATAAATATGTCTCTCGGTTCACTCTATAGGACGTGCACGACAACTTCAGCAGGGTAATCTAATCTACTCAGTTTCGATCACAAAAAAGCTAAACTAATCCAGATGTATCATAGCTAACATCATTCAATCATCCTGAAGTGAAATGTACAAATCATGCATATAGAAGTGATATAGGAAAAGAAAACGGTACTCCGGATATAAGCATTCAATTCGTGAATCTTGGTGTGTTTTCTGCGATAGCATACATATGAATATTCAGACTCAGCTAATAATAAAATTTCATCCATTTTCATGCGGAAAAAGTGTGGGTTACTATCTCTAAATGCAAAGCAAGCCATAGCATATGATATCGGAAATAAAATCTAAGACATGACAAATATAGCATGCATATATAGAGAAAGCGAACGCCACGTAATCATCATCACAGAAAAGTCATCTCTAGCATGAGATGAAAAAGAAATAAAGATAAAGGGAAAATGAAACTAATTACAATGCAGCACACAAAGAAAATAAGAAAAACATGATGCATGGTAAAAAGAAGAAAAAAAGGAGATGAAGATGAGTGCAAATGCGGAAAATGGCGCGAAAAACTAAAATGAAGGTGGTAAATAAAAAAGAACGTGAGAACTCACTCCCCCAAGCTAAATGGCACAGTGTCCTCAATGTACGAAGTGTGGCATACCGAGAGACAAGTAATGTGAGGGGTAAGTGAGGATGCATGCATGAGGAAAAATAAAAGAAAATAAAGAACAAAAGAAAAGAAAAATAAGAAATAAAAATATGAGGCGGTCATGATGCATGCAGATATAGGATTGATACGAATACAAAGGTGTGACACCAAAAACTCTCCCTCTCTCCCAAAAATGATATGTATATATATAATCAAAATGTGAATCCAGAACAGTGAGGGGAGGGGGTGGCCAAAAATCAACAGGACCCAGCAGAGACGGGCACCACAACGGCAAAAGGAATAGATGGCATCAAGGGTGCCTAAGAAGGTGGTGCTGCACCGTCCCTGTCCTGAGGTGGAGGTGGTGGTGGAACAGGCTGCTGAGAAGGTGTGGGTGTGGGTGTGGTAGCAGGCTGGGTGTGGGTAGGGGTGGGGGTGGGAACCTGCTGGGTGGGTGTGGGTGTGGGTACGCGGGGGAGCCGATCTAGGACCTGGGTAAGGCAGTAGTGAATGTGCGGGAGCAGGTCGAAGCGACCAACCATCGTGGAGACGGTGGAGGATAGGGTCCTAAGGTCGCCTCTGAGGCCACTCACCGCCCCCTCGAGAGCACGAATGCTCTGAAGTACAGTGTCGGGGGGAGGTGGTGCAGAGGGACGCACCGGTCTGTGCTGTGCAGGTCGGGGCTGGTGTACTCGGGTCGCGTAGGTGATGGGCTCAGCAAGAAAGGGAACGAAAGGTGCTGCGCTCGCAAATGTGGGCATGGCCTCAGTGTGAGGCCGGGGCACCGGCTGGTAAGAAGTGGAGGCAGCAGCAGCGAATGAAGAATACAAAAGTGGCAACGAGGCGGCCAGAGAGGTCGGTGACACAGAAGTGTGGACAGACGCCACGACACTCTCAGAAAATACAGCAGCGGTGGAGACAGAGGTGGAGACCAAGGTCTCTATGGTGGTGGCAAAAGAGGGCTCGCCGCACTCAACTATAGTCGGCGGGCGCTCGGGTGGGGCAGAGGAAACGGGCTCGGCAGACAGAGGGCCAGTGGGGGTAGTGGTGGTGAGCGTAGGCGTGTAAGCAGTGGAGGTGGGCTCAGCGAGGGTACTCCCGACACCGACAGAAGTGTGGACAGAGGTGTCGGGAGCAGCAGAAGTATCAGGGGTAGGCTGAGGGGCCACGGGGTCAACAGGGGCGGCAGGCTCAGCAGGTGCAACAGGGTCTGCGGGGTCAGCGTGGGCCTGCTCGGCCTCCTCGGCCTCGAGCATGTATGCGGCAGGGATCAGAAGATCCATCGCAGGGAGCCAGTCCACCTGGGACGGTGCAATCTGAGTCCGAGCCGGGCTCGGAAGAATCATGTAATCGGCACCGAAGGGGCCGTGCAGCCAGACCCAGTGTCGCTCACCGTGTGGACGAAGCATCTTCATCCGGGCAATAACATCTATGGACAGTGAAGTGGGGCCCGGTGCTCGTCGCAGGTCGTCAGGAAAGTCCTCGCCGGTCATAAGGGCGAGCAAGGTGATCAGGCCGCCGCAGCATATCGGTGAGCGAGCGCCCACCGATACGATGATGCGGTCCAAAAACCAAGCCGTGACATCAATCACGACAGCGGGGACCAACTCATCGCCCTCCCTAGATAGAGCTCTGGGCCGTGTCATAGCGTAGAGCATATAAAGCTCCGGCGTGGACATCGTGCCCGGCTCATATCTGGCCAAAAAGGTAGTCGCCATGAGGCGCTGAGCTATACGGAGGCAAGGGTGGACGATGGCCGAGGCCATGGCCCTACTAGGGTCAAAGGCAGCGTGAAGACCCGTAATCCGGGCCCAGAAGGCGTCGGTGTCGAAGGAAGGTGGGGGGATATGTGTGGGGGCGTAACCACGGTCGGCCCTGGGGACGTTGGGCCACGAGAAGAAAGCTCTCATCATACCGAGAGTGACCTGGCACTCTCGGTCCATGAACCGAAACGAGCATCCCTCGTCGGTCCGGGCGATCGAACTAAGAACCTCAAGTGTCGGACGGACAAACGTGTCCGCCGACGCCTGGAAGAAATCTCGCCAGCCCACGTTGTCGTACAACGTGAGCATCCCCTCGAGTACCCCCAGGCGTCCTAGGTCGGTAAGGTGTGCGAACCTGGAGGGTACGATCGAGCGCTGGGAGATACGCTCGAAGACGGCGCGGTGTGCATCGTCTCGGAACGTGATCCCCAGCGGCCTGACAAGTGGATCCGGAGGCGGTGGTATGGGCTGTGGCATGGCAGGGAGTGGCTGTACGGGCTGTGCGGGCCCTGCAGGCTGTGCTGGGTGAATGGGGTGGGGTGGAGTAGGCGGAGGAGAGTCCTCCACCTCGTGAGAGGGGCCGGCATCATCCGACTGCTTCCACTTGGCGGAAGCTCTCCTCGACCTCGGCCGTGTCCGGGGCGGCATATGGGCCCCGAGCGCTCACCAAAACCGATAAAAATGCGGCGTGCATAAAAATAAAGGAAAGAATGTACCACGACACACCGCGAGAGCAAAGCTATGGAAGCGTGTGAAGACGACGCCTCCACAAAGCCCAAAACAGTCCCTGGAAGCTCCCCTGGGCTCCCCTAAGCTCCCAAATATAACCTGCGCATGAAATGGAGATATCAGTGAGTAATATTCAATACGTGTGGGGCATTAAGGGTATAATAGATAGAAATTGAAATTAATTCGGGTTTGGGGTTCGTTAAGCACATGGATCCTCGAAAAATACACAAAATAGGAGAAAACAGGCTAAAATGGGGTTACCGGAGTCGGCCGGAGCAGTGGCCGCCGGCGGCGACTCGGGCGAGGGGCGGCGGCGGTCGGCCGGCGAAGGGCGGCCGAACGGCGGCGCGGGCGATCGGGCGAGCAACGGGGGAGGATTCGGGCGCTGGGGAATGCGAGAAGTCGGGGCGCGATTGGATTATTTCGTTTCGAAAAACGCCCCCCCCCCCCCCCCCCCCCCCCCCCCCCCCGCGGCCCTATTTATAGTAAAAGTTACGACTCGGCCGAGTGACTAGGTCGCTCGGCCGAGTGAACTCGACGGAAAATGATTGGGAAATTTTCCCCCGCTAATGACTCAGCCGAGTGGCCTTGCCAACCCCGGCCGAGTGGAGTAAGTCCATTCGGCCGAGTGGCTCAAGCTACTCGGCAAGACTCGCCCTAGGAGTGTATCAGTTTTACTCGGCCGAGTGAATATATATACTCGGCCGAGTGGCAATTATACTGAAATCGGAAAAATAAACAGAGAGTTGGGTACAGCAGACTTCCCTCGTTCGTGAGCGGCTCGGCCGGACGAACTTGTGTTCTCGGCCGAGTGACTAGTATGCTCGGCCGAGTGAGCCTTATTTTTCTGCTGTTTGTCTTCGTTTGAGCTCTAAACTCTGTTTTTCTTCCTCCAGTCGATTTCATCTTCCTCCCAAGCATCGAGCGCATTCCTGGAGCGCTCTTCGTCACCTCGTTCATCCTCCTCATGATTTATTTACATATCTCCTCTCCTGTCAAGAAAAATAGGACCCGTTATCACAAAATTTTTGGGCGAACGACTCAAAACACTAAAAATTTCCAAAACAAAAATAAAGAAAAAGTAAAAATAAAGATATAACCGTCGGGTTGCCTCCCGACAAGCGCTCGTTTAAGGTCGTGAGCTCGACCCCCTATGATTTTCAATTAACGCGGGATGTTTGGTGCATATGAGATGCACCCGTCAAATTTTCCGGGGAGAACGCTTGGATTCGGAAGTTGCGGCGGCGTGTTCTCCCTCGGTGGTCTCTCGTCTCGAATAGTGTTGGGGGGTGGCTCCCCCAAGCTAGCATTTGCTCCGGTTCTCGGCTTCACCGGTGACGCCGATTTCCGTATCGGTGGAGCTTTCTTCGGAGACTTTAATTTTGAGAGCTTGCAGAGCTCTCGGATCCTTGCGACATCAGCGTCGCCTTCATCAATTTCAGCGGAGAAGTCGGGGGATTCATTTTTCTCCTCTTCTTGGTCCAAGTCCGGGCCTTCTTCGAAATCTTCTTTGAATAGAGCGCCGATTGAGTGGGGGATCGCTTCCTCAATGACCTCGTCAAGGAGGTCCATATAGTCCAGCTCCTCGTGGTAAGGCATGTGTTTCATTGCCTTAGGAATATGAAGCTCCACCTCGATGTTGCCGACATTCAATGTTAGAGTTCCTTCTCGTACGTCGACGATGACACCGGCGGTGGCGAGGAACGGTCGTCCAAGTATCAACGACGTGTCTCCCTCCTCCTTAACATCCATAATCATGAAGTCGCATGGCAAGCATATACCCCCCGGGACTTGTAGCGGGATGTCCTCTGCAATCCCTACCGGCCTTGTGATTCGCCCATCGGCTAGTTGTATCCGCATGTCGATAGGTTTTAATTTTGTCCCGGTGTTTAGCCTTTGAAACATGGATAGAGGCATGAGGCTAACACTAGCCCCTAAATCCACCAATGCCTTTTGAAGAGGGACGCCACCCAAGGTGCAAGGAATCCGAAAACTCCCCGGGTCTTTGAATTTAGCCGGCTCCTTCTCTCTCTTGGTGAACCAAGAGCCCTCCTCGGCGAGCATAATTTTCTCCTTCCTCTTTCTCCCTGAAATCAAATCCTTTAAAAATTTTGCGTATGTCGGGATCTCAACAATAGCATCAAGGAAGGGAATATTGAGGCTTACCCCTCTCAAATATTCGAGAAACTTCGCTAGTCGCTTCTCCATCTTCGCTCTAGCAAGCCTCTGAGGGAATGGTACCGGTGGCATGAAGCGCCTCTCTTCAAGCAAGTGCTCCGCTCTAGATTTCTCCTTTTCTTGCGGCTCTTTCTCCCTCTCAACTTCAACTACCGGCTCAATTGGCTCTACACTTTCCTCCACGGGATCCTCGGTAGGAATCATGGCGGGGGTGGTATCCTTCCCGCCTCTTGTAGTAACGGCAACCACGGCATTGATGTGGCCGGTGGCGCCCCGTGGGTTTTGCTCGGGTTGAGCCGGCAATTGTTGAGTATTCCGATTGAGCAACGCCAATTGCTCCGAGATTTGAGCTACAACGGTTGTAAGGGAGTCTTGGCCCGCCTTCAAGGAAGCATTGACCTTCTTTTGCTCGACCATAAACTCCTCCACTCTAGCTTCGAAGTCGGATCGTTGTTGAGCTTGTGGAGGGTTTTGATTTCTCCACCCTTGATTGTATCCGGGCGGCCTATAGGGTGGAACTTGTTGCTTTGGTTGGAAATTTTGTTGTGGAGGCCCCCTCGGTGGATAGTATTGTGGTGGTGGTGGTGGTCGAGCTTGTTGAGGTGGTTGTAGCGGTGGGTTCAAAGCTCCTTCATTGTTTGCATATGAGAAACCGGGATGGTTTCTAGTGGCCGGATTGGCCCAATATCCTTGATTCCCTGCGACATATTGAACTTGCTTCAAGGATCCCTCTCCTTGTTCTCCCCCCAAATATGTAGCTTGAGATTGGTCTTGCCAATCACTCATTTGATTCATTGGTGCAGATGTGGAAGGGGTTCCTTGGGGCTCCGTGATAAACTTATCCAGTCTCTCCACTACCTTGTGGAGAGAATCAAACTTGCTTGTGAGTTCCGCTACGGCCTTCGCCTCATAGATGCTAGTTGGCTTCAAGGAGGACGTGGAGTGTCCTCGCTCGTCGCCCCATTGTTGATTATTTGAGGCCATCTCCTCAATTAGGGCCGTCGCTTCTTCGAGAGTTTTTGATAAGATAGCACCGTTTGCCGCCGCTTCGATAATTTGCTTGGTCCCCGGTTGGAGACCATTGTAGAAGCTATGAACTAGATCCCAATCTTCAATACTATGGTGCGGGCATTGGTGCTGCAGATCTTTGAAACGCTCCCAAGCCTCATAGAGCGTCTCTTGGGGTCCTTGCTTGAAGGACATAAGAGCGCTCCGAATCTTTACCGTCTTGGAGGGCGGATAGAACTTGTCAATGAATGCACTCGCCAACTCGTCCCAAGTGGTAAAGACTCCCTCATCTTGCGTCCTCAACCAATAAAGTGCTTTGTCCTTTAATGTGAAGGGGAAGAGGCGCAGTCTGATGGCATCGATGGAGACCCCCGTCATCTGAAATGTGGCGCACTTCGACAAAAATAGCTGGATGTGGTAGTGGGGATTTTCATGGGCATTCCCATGAAATGGATCCTGCTGCATCAGAACCACTAGTCCAGTCTTCAGCTCAAAGTTCTTGTCAGCCGCCAACTCCGGCATGGCAATGGATGAGGTTGTAGAAGAGGTCTTAGGCCGAAGCCTATCCCAAATAGAAATGATCCTCGCCATTCTTGCCGCTAATTGTTCTGCAGTTTCCGGGTTGGTCATAAACCTCCCTTCCGGATGTTGTCTCCTCTCCACTCTCATTCTCCGCACGGTACGTTCGATCTCGGGATCAAATAATATAGCTTCAGGGTCCGCCGTCGATCTCGTGTACATGCAATGAGAAAACAGAGTTTCAAAGAAATGATTAGCTCAGTGGAAGGGTTAGATAAAAATAAAAAAAATAAAAAACCAAAAGAAGAAATAGCTAGGGTGATAAGATCAAACGCAATCGCCTCCCCGGCAACGGCGCCAAAAACTTGATCGCTCCGGAATGTAACCCAAAAGTGCGACCGTGTAGTTTTACCGCAAGCGCACGGTGTAGCGGCGAGCTGGTTATCGAACATAGGGAGGACGAATGAAAGTACTTGCTCCAATCAACCTGGCTATTAAGAACGGGAAAGATGGAATTTTGCCTTTGGTGATCCTGTCACAATCGTCAGACAAAGTACGGAAATATCAAATCAAATAAAGAACGTCTAGGGAATGGGGAATCCCCGCTACTCACCGTATCTCGTCAATGTGGTTCATTGGTATCAAAATTGCTAGAATAAAATTACGGATGAACTAGTTGCAACTGAATGTAAAACCTGGCTCACGCTCTCACGCTGTTGTCGGTCTATAGCTATCCTAGGTTCGGGTCCAATCTCTTGCAAACCCTAGCCTAGGCAAGCTAGCATTAGGATCAACATCATCGTTCAATCGTGCCCCGAGCCCACTCTCGTGCAAACTCGGGCCACGACCTAGGTTGGGATAGTTCCTACCCGTCCAATCTCTTGCAAATGGGTATTGGCACGGAATTGCAACCGAGAACCCTAGTATCGGTCCAATCTCTTGCAAGCCGATACTACAGAAATTCGATTCCAACCCAATTCGGATTTCTAGGGTTTATTATCGAATTGGGATCCAATCTCTTGCAAATCCCAATTGATATGAATACCTAGCTATCCGTAGTAAATCGATCCCAAACTACCCCTAATAGGCAATTCTAGCAAAATTCCTACCAATTCATCACAAATCTGAAATTGGTCTCGTAGGGTACATCCCCACGCCCCAAGACGTGTGGACTACTCATAATTCATAGCACAAATACAAGAATAATCAATAGAAATAACAAAAGAATTCATCACAATATTGAGATAAGCAATAAAAATTGTATTTTTAGAGAGGATAGACACAAACCAATGGAGTTCTTCAAATAATCCAACAAAAATCAACTTTTGTCTCCTCTCCAATTACAAGAATAAAAGCTAAAAAGTTAATCTAAAAAGCTGCAAAAATTAAAGAGAAAAGCCCTCTAACCTAGGGTAAAAACAGGGGTTAAATACCCCCCAAAATCGTCCAAAAAACTGTGACCAAAATGCCCATGCGCAGCCTGAAAACCGCAATCTTCGCTACAGGCAGCGCGTCGCACTCGGCCGAGTGACAAAAGTCGCTCGGCCGAGTGACAAACCCTGTAATTTTCCAGTAAGTCTGGGTCTTCGGGGGTCTTCACTTCGGGAGTCGCTCGACCGAGTGAGTTGTCGTCACTCGGTCGATGGCTTCTTAGTACTCGGGCGGTCGGCATTTGCCACTCGGCCGAGTGGGTCTTCTGAAGCTCAGGCAGACGAAAAACAGTAAGTTGGCGATTTTTGATGGGCTTCATCTGAGTGCCACTCGGGCGGACGGGGTCTCGTCACTCGGCCGATGTGGCTTCCGATGCTCGGCCGAGTGCACATATAAAACGTGTCCGATCTGGTCGGCCGAGCGGTGTCTCGCTGGCCGGCCGAGTGACTCCTTCACTCGGCCGAGTGAGACACCAAAAATGCCCAAACAGCTTGTTTTGGCCTCCTCGTCGCTCCTGCGACGTTCTCTCTTCTTCCGCTCCTCTCCAATGGCGAAATACCCCTCGGGGAGGTCGTCGGTGACACTCTGGAGTAGGCGTATCTCGAGATCACTCCAAATCGCTCCAAATCACCTGAAATACGACAAAAACAACAAATCGTGAAAAGCATCGCAATATCGTCGATATATCGTGAAAAACATGATTTGGGCGATCTAAATGGCATGCAAACATGCGGGAAAAAAGTGTAAAACTTGGAGTGATCAAGCCCCCGCTCCGCATCGCCGCTCCACTGCAACGTTGCAACGTTGCAATGTTGCAGCCCCCGCCCAAGCGCCCGACCGACAGCCGCTTCCGCATCGGGCTGTGTCTGACCGAGAGACCAAGCCCCCCTCGCACCCACTGAACTCGACCGATGCTCAGCCCCGCATTCCCTCGGTCTGACCGAGGGAATCCTCCGTAGCGGCTCGGTCTGACCGACGGCCGATCGTCGCAACTTCGATTCTTCCACACCAACTCCTGTTGTGGGCCCCCCAAGTTCTCCAGAAGTGTTGTGGATCCACCACTGACCCCTAGCACTGTTGTGGGCCCCACTTGCGTGTTCTACTTCGTGGAATTGCCGTCTACGATGTTACGGCACGTCGTATGCCTTCGTCGCAAGTTTCAGCTTTTGGGAATTCGTGCGTGGACCAGATTTGGTGCCGAGGAGTTCTCCATTCAGACACGACTTCCATCCTACGACGAACCCCGGTAAAGGTTGGTCCCCCGAACTCGTACAAACCCCCACAATAGCTAATTGAACCCCAAATTAAAAGTCGACAAATTGAACTAAAATTTATTTCCAGCACCAGTAAAACGTTGTACAAACATAGAAAATCGACGAATGGACTTTGTTGACTGTGCACATAGGATAGATCGTCGATTAGGCTGAAATATCAAAATGTGACTTTTGACGAATAGGATAGTCGCGATAACCTAGAAACGAACCCTAATAGGAATTTCTAAAAATGAGACATGACACCGTCGCCGTGGCGCTATTTCAGACGGACTTCCGCGGACGAGACGCTTGGACGAGACGCTTCGAGAGGACGACACACTCGCCATCGCAGGCAAGTGTATCCCATTTGCACTTTTGGCCATGCTTAGGCCTTAGTTTGTTAGAACTGATATCTGTGAACAAATAGAACCAGACGTGAAATGATAGCGTCCGGGACGACCCCTGACGACTCAGACTTGACGACGAAGTCTGAGCCTGACAACAACAACTTTTGACATCATAGGGCTATCATGTGTGTGCGTGTGTGTGGACACCCTAGAATAACCCTTCCCGTCTTGTCACGTCCAGTCCCGTCTTGCACAGCCTGCGGGCAATAGGGCACTCGCCAAGCTAGAGCGAGTGATCCCTTGTACTGATACACAGCCCAAAGGGCAATAGGGCACTCACCAAGCTAGAGTGGGTGATCCCTTGTACTGATACACAGCCCAGAGGGCAATAGGGCACTCGTCAAGCTAGAGCGAGTGATCCCTTGTCATGTTTGTCTTGTCTTGTCATTCTTGGGGTTTGGGGTTGGGTTGAGCGTGCCACGGCAAGAGGGTCTGATCCCCCTCGAACCGTAAGGCGTGAACCCTTTCGTGTCTCACTTGTCTTGTCTTGTCTTGTCTTGTCCCGTCACGTCCCGACTTGTCTTGACACCTGTAGGTTTGTCCCGTAGTTGGTAGCACACGCTACGACTACTACTTGTTACGCTTTACTTTCCTGCTACGTTACTCCTTTGTTACTCAGTTATAACCCCAGCATGCTAATCAACCAGTAAATCGTTGTTAAAAGTTGATACACTTGCAGTAGAGTCTAACCACTTTTTGTAGACTTTACCTGACGTACAGTTTCCTTATTTGGTGTTGTACGTCAGGTGTTGAGCCGAAGTACGTCAATGAGGCTGACTTGCCAGCAGACGGAGAGCCGGAGGACGTTGATCCGGAGTACGACCCAGAGGAGGACCAGAGTTAGAGGCCTCTCGTTGCTGATCCAGAGTTTCTTTCTCAATTTAGATTGGGTGTGTAGCACCTTTTGTTTTCTTGACTAGGTTGGGTGCTTGCACCTGTAGTTTCCTTTCTGCAGTGGTAGCCGTTTCCGGCGTTTTAGACTTTCCGTACTTTGGATGTTATCTTTGGAATAAAATGAAATGATATCTCTTCTCAGTACTTTTGTTGTTCCGTACTAACATGCAGGGACCTGTTCCTTCGTTTTGGAATATCACAGACGCTTATTGGGTCTGGGCTCTCAGCCCCGGCCTAAGCAGGCCTTAGTCACGCTTCGCCTCTGTACTTTTGGGAAGCGGGGCGTGACAGGTTTTAGTGGTGGCCCATGCAGGTCCCATCCTTCTGCAAATACGGAACAATCGAAGTATTGAACTTCATTTTATTATCATCCAGTAATAGTACGAGTCTAATTTATGTCTTTTTATCAATAGGA
>CM061141.1:230370558-230470564 GCA_030789695.1 Scilla litardierei | reverse complement strand
CCTGGTTCTTCAAGAGCTAGGACATCTGGCCCCTCAGTTCATCAGTGAAGTGTTTATGCTCTTGAACTGAGTGGAGGTGTCCTGGTTGAACAGGGCTTTACCACTCATAAAGGCCTCCAATGTGGCCTCCAGGTTGGACCGAGGCGGGTTTGGCGCATAGCCCTGCTGAGGCGGTCGGTTGAACTGATAACCTGGTGGTCTGTAAGGCCCATCTGCCCTAAATCTGCTATGCTGCTGGCTCTGTTGCTACCCATGTTACTACTGAGGAGGGGGTGGCGGTCTTTGAAATTGCGGAGGTTGTAGCCCTCCACTTGGATTCCCATAAGAGAATCCCAGATGATTCCGAGTAGCCAGATGTTGCCATTGGTTTCGTCCCTCTCCTTGGACATATTGCACAGATTCAGATAATTCGGTGCCATCATAGTGTGCCTCACTAGGGATATAGCTCTGATTTGCATAATCCTCTGTAGGATGATAAGATGTGCTGGGTGAAGCAGGGATGGAATCCAGAAGCTATTCAATCCTGGCCACTTGTTTGCATAATGTCTCGATGTGAGAATCCAAATGGCTGGCAGCTTTGACCTCGGGAGTCCGGGTCACAATGGTTCTTTCTTCACTCCATTGTTGATTGTTGGCTGCCATGTGATCCAGCAAGTCTATAGCCTCTTCAGGAGACTTGTCAAGTAAGTCACCTTGCGCCGCATCATCTATAATCATCTTGGTGCTAGACTGCAACCGGTTGTAAAAGCTCTGCTCCAAATCTCAAGGCTGAATCCCCGTGGTGAGGACATTGATGTTGGAGGTCTTTGAGCCTCTCCCATGCCTCATAGAGTGACTCTTGTGGGAGCTGTTTGAAGTTTGAAATTGCTCCCTAGATTCGCACCGTCTTCGAGGGTGGATTGAACTTATCCATGAAGGCGAGTGTCAGCTTCTCCCATGTGGTGAAATGGTTGGGAGGATGGGCCCGGAGCCAGTATGAGGCTTTACCCCTCAGAGTGAACGGGAAAAGCTGTAGCTTTACAGCATCATCACTCACATCCTTTGCCTTGAAAGTGTCACACTTTGCAAGGAAGATATCGATGTGGTGGTTGGGGTTTTCATGAGGATGCCCGTGAAAGGGATCCTGCTGCATCAAATTAATCAGCCCTGTTTTCAGCTCAAAGCTCGCCTCTGCCAGTTGCGGTTTAAGGGTGGACGAGTTATTTCCAAACGTCGGCTTCATATGGTCCCTGATGGACCCAGTGCAAGGAGGAGGATTGTTGTCTGCCATCTTGGCAGAAGGAGATGGATTTCTGCTGGAGGCCCTCAAAGCCCTGGCTGTTTTCTCGATCTCGGGATCGAATAACAATTCTCTAGTAGATGCCCCGAAGCGAGTGTTCATGCACCAACAAAACTTAGACAAATACCGTTAGTTGCACGGTAATACACAAAAGAATAAAAATGATGTGAAGGTGAGAAATGATTGGAGTGCTAGGAAACTTCTCAAAATAAAAATAAACTGAGATAACACTATTGCCGTCCCCGGCAACAGCACCAAAAACTTGACGCACCCGAAACCTACACCAAGATTCCACCCGGCGGTGTCACGATCGTCAGGCGTGGTATGGCCCCTAGGTATCAATTCCAAGCTCAATTCGCAAGCAGACAGTGTCAAGTTGTAGTATAAAAGATATCGAATCCCACAGGGACGATGATAGTGTGTTTGGGTTCTCAGTTTACTTCTATATCTCGAAGTGAGATAGCTATCGGGTTGAGAGAATTGGTTGTTGTGTTGATGTTGTTCTAATAATAATAAGGACTAGGGCATTACGGATGACGGCTAAGATCATTGGGGATCGACGTTGGGATAGGATCCTTACGTTACATTAAGGTTAGGGGTTAATCTCCCAATTCGTACCACTCTCGTGGGTTAGAATTGCGAGGTATTTCGGTGGCTCTTGTTGATGCAATGGCGGTAGCTGTCAATGTAGCGATATAGTTCGTTGATGAAACCCCCCAAGGCATGAGCCGGACATGGTCACGAGCCTTGGTTGGATCCACCGATTTCCCTATTCGAATCCCAAAGATACCCCTTAAGCACATCCATTCCACAGACCGTGGGCATGATCTCAGTACGGGCTATCTAGGGATTCGGTAGGATCGACCAAAATACTTCCCTAAATCCCTAATTCAATCTAGGGATCCAGATCTACGTCTTCCCCCAATGATCTTAGGGGTAACCCATCAACCCTAGAAAGAACTACTCACTCTTGACGTTGCTGACGGATAAAAACACAATATTTAGCAGAGAAAACATCATAGCTAATCAGTAGAATGAAGATCAAAAACTTACAGCGAGAGATGAAGAAAAATAACACTTAATAGATCCGAAGAAAAGCCAAAGATTCCAATACGCAATCGCAATAGAGAACCAAAATAACAATCCAATAATTTTGATCCAAAAGTCTCCAAAAGCTTAATTTAAAACCTAACAAGAGTTCCCTAATCCCCTCTCCCAAAAAGTATTCAGAAACTCCAAATGAATCGCCCCCAATCGAAGTCGCCAGCTCTAAGACTTCACTCCCCAAAAATCGCGCAATAGCCGCTGTGAAAGATCCTTCCAAAAATGGCCTCAGCGTCGTCGACCGAGTAGGTTACTCGGTCGAGCAGTGCGTTGCTCGGTCAGTGGCTTGGGCCGAGCAGCTCTACTGCTCGACCGAGCACGACAGGAAATTGAAATTCTCCCAAATCTTCACTCTGCATGCACGGGCCGAGTCAGATCTGCTAGATCCGAGCAGAGAGCTGACTCGGTCGCTGAAAAGTTGCTCGGGCCATGCTCTGGATGGGTCAGGCTTCGAAATGAAAGGCTGCTCGACTGAGCACTATGAGTGCTCGGTCTGAGCAGGCTGCGTATCTGCACGGCTGTTGTTCTTTGCATTTGCTCGACCGAGCAGCTGCTCTGCTCGGTCGAGTCATCTGGGAAAATTCTTGACGCAGCTTCTGAAGCTCCTCTCTCCCTCCTGCTCTCTCCTCCACGCCTCCCATGGCTGCAAAAACACGACTAACTCCTGCAGAGCTTCGAAAATGAGCTCACGGGCGTGTCAGATGTGTTCATACCCAGATCGGGTCCCAAATCGCTCCAAAATACCTGAAAACTCATAAAATACTACAAAACTCGAATATAACGTCAGAAATGCGATATCGTAGTTAAATATGGGATTTGGATGCGAAAATGGCATGGAATGCGATGAAATGATGATATGAAAAAGATAGAAAATATGGACACATCAGCAAGAAATGATTTTTAACTAATAAAATGGGTTTAAATTAGTTTCAAATATTTTTCTAAGGCTAGTAGCTATTTTTCAAGATTGTTAAATAATTTTAAACAATTTTAAACAATTTCACAGTGCAAAAAACAATTTTTATATCAAGAAATTATTTTAAGACATATGTTCAAAGAATTGTTTAGAGCAAACCGTACGTCAGAATTCTTCCAACAAGGGGTCAAAATGATCTTATTTACTAGTACTACAACATATATTTTTCTCGTATATCAGTGTACGTGAAAATCACAAGATACGAATTTTAAAAGGAATTTAGCATATTTAAGTTTTGCCTTTGAAAATTCACTGTGAGAGTTATACATGCCTTTTGGAAATGAAACTAGTACCAATGAGTCTGTTTCGTTCTTTCTGATTTTCTGGGACTGGTCTCGTAATTTTCTGAGGCCTGTACGATTTACTATGAATTAAATACGAATCAGCCTTCATAATAATAAATATATAAATATATACTACGTATATACGTGTATCCGTATACGTATGTAATACGTATAATATATACTAACGTACCCTTTTCCCCTTCGATTTCTTTCGCACGCATTAACGAGGAGAGCTGCGGCGTTGGGGAAGACGGCGGTTGGGGGACCGGGCGGAGGCGGCGGAAGCGGAGGCAGAGGCGGTCTGAACGGCGGCGGGAGGGGAGCGATGGCAAGGGGTGGGTGGTTTTCGTCGGTAGCGGCGAGCGGAAGCAGCTCAGGCTGCTGTTGATCGCTGCGGCGGCGTGGTGCGGGCTTCGGGCTGTGCCAAGTCACCGACGAGAGGCGGGAAGGGCGTTAGGAGGCAGCGGTGCTGGCTTCGAGCGAAGGAGGATAGGGTGCTCTTGGAGAACGGGTTGGCGGAGCGAAGGAACGGTGCTTTCAGGCTGAGGTTGCTCCAGTGATTGCGGGGAGGTGTAAGGTGGTGCGACGGCGTCGGAAGGAGAGCGGGGAATCGGCGACTGGGCTCTGCCGTCGACTGCAGGGGGAGGGCGCTCGAAGAGGGTGGCTGAGAGAGGGAGCGGGGGAGCTTGGCGTCGTACGGCGGGGGCTTTGCGACGGTCGAGGTCGGAGCTCAGGCGGTCACAGTGGAGGGGGAGTCGGAGTGGGGAGGCCGACGGCAGGGAGGCCCGGCGAGCTCTCGTCGACGTGGAGTTGAACGAGGGAGAAGGGAAATGGGGGTCTAGCCTGGGTGATGTTTTTGTGAGGAGAAGGAGAGAGGATTAGGGGGTTTATATATGTTAATAATAATTAGTTTAATATACATGCAATTAATACTTAGTCAAATGGAGTTAATGATGTTAGATTAGCTTTTAGACTTAACTTTAGAAATTTTGACTAAATGTGTAACACATGGGCTGCCATGTCAGGGTTTGGTGCCATTTGCCTACAAGAGTGAGGCAAATTAGGATAGTAATTAGGGTAACGTAAAAGTTATTAGTGAAAGTAATTAGTGAAATTACGATTTTGCCCCTGACGTTAAACGACTCCGAAAAATTACGAAAACATAGCCACGGGTTCGTATCGTCATGAGCATCGTGACTACGAGATCTTTTTTGTAGTCTGAGCTATATAGATACGAGTTTTGGGCCAAAACGTTTAGGATGCGGGTTTGCAGGTTCTCTAATGATTTAACTTTAGAAAACTATGAAATTAATATGGGAAGCACTGAATGATCATAGAAGCTTATGGTAGAAGTTTGAAATCATTTTGATAACGTTTATATTGAAAAATAATTGATACGGTTGTATTGTTAATAAGTGAGTTTAAATAATTATAAAAATCATTTAGAAGTTTAGGATGGTACTCGTATTCCCTAAAATAGGCTATAATTATGTGGATACTACAAAATATTTTTTATAAATGATTTAGAAACCATTTTGATATTAAACTCCTGACCAACCATTATAAAATACTTTTAATATAAGAAAATACGTATACTATGCGTACTGATGAATACGAGTCATTACAAAAGCCCCAGTCTTTATTAATTGATCACAATCCGAAACAAATAATCTGTTGAAACTGACTGCTACCTTAATTCTAAGATTTGGAAATAGCCCAAGACAATAACATCTCTACCCTCCCTGTGGGATCGATAATCTTTTATACTATTACTTGACACCGTATGCTTGAGTAAAGTGCCGAGAATTTGCATTTGGGATACATCTAGCCCTTGGCATTCATGCCATCCTAGGTGGCTTCTAGGTGTAATTTTCGGAAGCATCAACGACCAGGAGTAAGCTAAGACTCTCGTAGGCCGAACTGGTCATACAAGCGAGGAAATCTTAGATTCTACAAGATGCTTATACGATCGGGAGTAGGCCGATCTGGCTATACCACTGG
This sequence comes from Scilla litardierei, assembly GCA_030789695.1. Classification (NCBI taxonomy): domain Eukaryota; kingdom Viridiplantae; phylum Streptophyta; class Magnoliopsida; order Asparagales; family Asparagaceae; genus Scilla; species Scilla litardierei. Next base: position 230,464,920 of record CM061141.1, on the reverse strand, counting down.
GGACTCTCTAACATTCCGACTTATCTTAATGAGTATTAACTCTCACTGCTCGGCTATATGATCTAAAGTATCATCTCAATGGCCGATGAGTCCATATGAGCAATCGCTCTCAAATGGCCAACTTATGAGCAATCGTTCTCAACAACCAACTTATCTAAATGAGCATCTGCACTCATTGATCGAATTATCTATTTTTTGAGTATTAATTCTTATTACTCGGTTATATGATCAGAGCATTATCTCTCATTAGCCGATCTACTTATCTGACTAGGGCACTTTATGCACATCTTCCGACCTCAACCGTCATCATGATTGAGCTCGAGAGATGAGGGCGATTGTTACGGGTATAAATTATATACATGGGCTATTGGACTTCTCCCATGAATTTAAGAAGACTTTGAGAAAATAAGACCTAGAGATGAGAAAACGATGAGGTGGAAGTTGCATCATGCTACATAAATGCAGCTCCTAATTGACCGTAAACCATTACATATTGATAAGCCTTCATATTCTACATGAATATCACCTTTAATGAAGCATGCCAAAGGTCTTTGGCATTAAGGCCATTATGCGGAAGGTGAACGACATCATCAAGAGGCCCTAGCCATCCTACTCCTATAATAGGAGCTACATTCCAAAGAGAACCGGGGGGGGGGGGGGGGGGGGGGGGGGGGGGGGGTTGGGAGGGGGGGTAAGTTAACACTCAATTTCCAATCAATTCTCCTCTACAATTTGATCCAAGAACTAACTTAACCATCGGATGGGGTTGGGTCGGACCCAAGCCCAACCTCCCTGATGAGTTGTTCATTCAGCATATAAGCAAATAGCTCGTCACCATCAAGGATAGCTCGGATGGCGATACGAGAGCTCGTCACATGCTTGGCTTTTCTTCATCTGCGTCATTCATATCGTCGGTGAACTCTTCATCAGATCGACGATAGCTCGGTTCAGCTTCCATAGAGCCTTCATTGATCGGATCAAAGCTCGTCATCCAAGAGATAGCTCGGGCAGCACTTCTATAGCTCGGATCATCATCCTCATCACGAAGAAGATAGCTCGACAAATTTTCCTTCAATCATCGTCATCACCTAAGATTACTATAACCTTGATCTCATTAATATAAATCTATTATTAGGTGGATTTTTCCATCAATAATTGGCACCGTCTGTTGGGATCGAGGTTACACCTATGGCGTCATCCACACCGCTTCGTCGATCTGCGAGGGGCAAGAGGATCATGATCACACCGCAAACTGCTCAACAGAACAATAGGCAAATAACCGTTCTGTCTGATGGCACTACGATGCAATCGAAGGAGTCATCATCTCGAGAGGAGACCAGGCGTCAAGGGTCGCCGGTAGTGCAACAAATGGTACCAATGGAGCCATTAGAAGCCCTGGCCCAAGAAGTTCATTCGGGTTTCCAAACGATCAATAAATTGGTGGAGGAACTTACAACCTCCCGACCTCCACTAATCATGGGCACATCTGCTTTTCGAAATATGACGCGCAACTTGAACCCGCAATTTCAAGTAGATGCACCGATTGTACAAATCAATGCCCGATCTGCACATCAGCCCCCACCAGAGACAAAACTGCGTGGGAGAGTTCTCGGAGGAGAACTCAGAGAGGGGGAGACGGTTGGTAGGACGAACCCGACGGGCCAGCCCAACAATGTTGGAAATCGGCAAGGAAGTGGAGAAAGTCCTCCTCGTGACGATCGGCGTGGAGGTGGCGGAAGACCTCCCAACGTGGATTGTCTTCATCTGCGTCATTCATACCATCGGTGAACTCTTCATCAGATCGGTGATAGCTCGGTTCAGCTTCCATAGTGCATTCATTGCTCGGATCAAAGCCCGTTATCCAGGAAATAGCTCGGGCAGCGCTTCTATGGCTCGGATCATCATCCTCATCACGGAGGAGATAGCTCGACAAATCTTCCGTCAATCATCGTCATCACCAAAGATCATTGCAACCTTGATCTCATTAATATAAATCTACAGATACAAATACAATTACAATTACTATAATACCATCTAATTACCCTATAAATACTCTCATCTTTCCTTTGCAAAATGCCCAATCTCTCTAAGTACTACAGAATTACATATTTGCCAAGAGCCTAACATGAGAGTAACAGAGTTTTAAGTGCTGCCTCGACCTTTCTTAACTGTAATTCAGTACGTATGACCCAACACTTACCTCACAGACATGCTAGAAGATTTGTTGTCTTGTGAGGCGTGATATCATTAGAACTGGACCGGTTTTATTATAATCGAGGTAGGACTATGTTTCCATCTCTCTATTTCTGTTATTCAATGCAACAAATTATAAGAGAAACGACCACTGTATTGATAATTATTATTGTTATTATTATTTATTAATTAATGGTGAGATTAATTATGACTTTTAATCGTACCAGGTGAACTTGCAAATTTATTGACTTTGTGAGACGCTTAATTAAAAGCTGATGGGGCATAAAAGGGGCAGTAGAATAGGAGCAGCTTAATTAAGATATAGCCGCATCCCACATGAGAGCTATAAGCCAAATGGACCTAGTAACTGAAGCTAGCCGGTGGACATTATTCACAGGTCTCCCATGTCAAAGTTGGGATCCCAATCTCAAGTGAATCATGTGACTCCCCACCTCACTTTCCATTGACTACTACTCACGACAGTTCGATCTCATGGAGTTATATCTCATGTCATTGACCTTTTTTATAATTACAATGTGTTGTGAGTGGGGGAGGCTTTTGGCCTCCCCACCACTTATCCCCTCATTACTCCACCATTCTTTATGTGGTGGAGACCTTTGGTATCCTCCATGTCTCTTGCAATACCCTATGAAGTTTATAAATAAAGAACTATGGCTATTAGCCATGGTGACTCTTCTCCAATATCTCTTAACACGTTATCAGCACCTGCGCTCTTATCTTTTTTTGAGCTTTTCATCACGTCTCCTCTTCAAAATCAAACCCTAAACGCGCGAAGCAATCTATTGTTGCGGCGTACCGTTGCGACGATCTGTTGCGGCGATCATGTTTGGCGTATTAGGAGCATGGATTTTGTTTTCTACGGATCTTCTGTTTTTTCGATCTTCCCTAGATTTTTTAATCTAGAGGTAATACTTTTCGATCCCGTAGATAGTTACAAACAGAAATTTTTAGCTACGATTTTATACAGCCGAAGGGGGGGTCCTCCGCAGCGCCGAACCCCCCCCCCCCCCCCCCCCCCCCCAGACGGCAGGATGGGGGGCCTCTGCTGTGCCGAACCCCCCCAGGCGGCGGGATGGGGGGGCCTCTCATGCGCCGAACCCCCCCCCCGGCGGCGGGATGAGGGGGGGGGGGGGGGCCGGCCTCTTTAATCGTGGCCTACGACCTCTAATCTCTGCGGGAGGTGGGGAGCTGAGGCGCCCTATTTGGATTTTGGGTTATTGGAGACTCTTGATATCCCCGAACAAATATACTAAAAATTTGATTTAAGGCTTATGTTAATTTTCCCTTAAATTATATTTTTGATCATTGCAATATATGGGCCAGAAGCCCAATACTTAAAAACATATTCGATGGGCTGTTTATTGGGCCTGAAGCCCAGTTTATAAATGTAAATAAATTTTATGTGCCAGCAGCCCCATTTAAATTAACCATTAATTTTGACTACCAAAATTTGGTCCTGTAGCCCAGTTAATCCAATTGCGAACTTAATTTGTTAATTAAAATTTTGCTTATGGGCCTGAAGCCCAAATATTAAATAATAACTTAATTTGGGTTATTGGGCCAGAAGCCGTGTTAATAAATTTGTTATTAAAATGATTAATATTTTACTGATGGGCCTGCAGCCCCAATCAAAATATCAATTTATTTTACGCCCAGTTGTCATTTTGCTAATATTATGTTAAACATTACTCTTGCATTATTAATTATTTATGGAATATTAGGATTTTTCAAAATATAATTATCTTAAGGATTCTGCGACCGCTCTGCCGTTAGTCGACTAACCTAACGGTGTATGACGTCTCCCCGTGATCCGAGAGATTATTATATTTTATAGTCTCTTTTTCCATATTATATATGTCTGAGTTATATGCGTGGTTGTTTCTTTTGTGCCTGAAGCATATTATAAACTACGTGGATGTTTATATAAGTTAAAATGTGATTTTGGGATCGGCCAGTTTGATACCTTTTATATTTCTTGCACTTTTCTTTTGAGAGAATTTGTATGTGAGGATTAAATATGTATTAATGCCAAAGACCGGTGTACCAAGATATGAAGACGGAGGTTAAATTTTCAGGGACCACTTCTGCGTTTCCAAATTGTATTTTTCCTTTCTTTATGGACTGTATATTCGGACTTTGGACTTTGTACGTTTTTGGGTATCTGGCCGATCCCCACATTTTACTTATTTTATTTTTTATAAGTGAATTTACATCTTAATTAATTCATTCTTGTTTTAAATTGCATAGATAAATGGCAAAATTGGCAATCGTCGATTTCGAGGTCCTTGACGCTGCAGGGAAAAATTATCTGAGGTGGCGAGTGGACGTGAAGTTCCACTTCTGTTTGATGGCCCTCCTTGGCTCAATTTTGGCTCCTTCGTCGGCCCTAGCAGCGGCCGATGCTTCTACTACATCTAGCAGCACTCCTACCACTGTCTCCGATGTGAATAAGGCGAAAGCCATTATCTACATTAGGAAACATATAGATCGGACCTTAAAGGCTGAATACCTAACGGTAGGGGATCCAATGGAGCTGTGGATAGCGCAGGAGGCACGGTATAAACATCAAATCGATGTAATATTACCGCGTGCCAGTTATGAGTGGGAAAACCTCAGACTTCAGGACTATAAGTTCGTCGCTGAGTATAACTCTGCACTTCATAATATCACCTCACGCCTGAAGTTGTGTGGTGAAGAAGTGACAGAGCAACGCATGTTGGAAAAGCATTTACCTCGTTTCACGAGGAAGATGCAATCCTCATACAGCAGTATCGTGAACGCAACTTCACAAAATTCTCTGATTTGATCTCTTGCCTCCTTAGGGCAGAGCAGAATCGAGATTTACTGCTCGCCACTCATAATTTACGTCCAGCTGGCACTGCACCTATCCCTGAAGCCCACCACGTTTCTCCCCAGAAGTGGAAAAACAAGAAGAAGGCTAAAAATAACAAAGGGAAAGCTGTGATGAAGAATAGACGAGGAGCATCACCCCCGTCCAACAACAACAATAAAGGAAAGAGAAACTTCTCATGGAAGTGTAAAGACACTGGTCAAGTGTCAATTCCTAAGAAGAACTGGGAGGATAAATGTCATAGATGTGGTATGACTGACAATGGTCCAGAAACTGTCGCACTCCTTGCCACCTTCAGGAACTATATCAGGCGAGCCAGAAGTCTCTGACTGTAACAAACTTGGTGGCTGTTCAGTCGCCAACTGTTTTCACTGCAAAAGACTTCGAGAACGACGACCTGCTAGATTGAGTTCCTTCTTTTATCTATGCATTTAAAATTCCATGTAGCTTCATCTTTAGTTTGCTTTAGTACGAACTTTTATTTTGAATGTCTATTTACATTTACTTAAATAAAATTTCGTTTTGCTTATAGAGATGAAGTATGAGTGCCTAGTGGACAGTGCCTCGATGCACACAATCCTTTGCGAACATTGCTATTTTTATAGCATAAATAAATATGATGTTCCTGTTATCACAATTTCAGGACTGTCCAAAATAATCGAAGGATCTGGTGAAGCAATAATATTGCTCCCAAATAACACAAGACTTCAGATAAAGAATGCATTATTCTCTCCTAAATCAAATAGGAATCTCGTAAGTTTCAAGGACATTCGTTTAAACGGATATCACTAAGAAACCAGAGATGAAAATAGAGTTGAATATCTGTATGTAACTCGTCAAAAAGATGGCCAGAAGACCATCTGTGAACGATTCAAGGGACTCCCGTCGGGTTTCTACCATACGTACATTCAACCAATAGAAGCCAATATGACTGAGCACCTGATATGCCTATCATTGCCAGAGTTCCAACTCTGTCACAACAGACTTGGTCACCCTGAATCAGCAATAATGTGACGCATCATCACTGAATCCCGTGGACATAACTTGAAGAACCTGAAGATTCTTCATAAGGGTGAATTTCCTTGTCCCTCTTGTTTCAAGGGAAAACTTATAACGAGACCATCCCTCCTGAAAGTGGGATTAGAGTCTCCTGGCTTCCTTGAGAGAATTCATGGAGACATTTGCGGTCATATTCACCCCGCAAGTGGCCCATTTCGGTACTTCGTGGTACTGATTGATGCATCAACTAAATGGTCTTACGTGTGCCTCTTGTCCACCAGCAACCTAGCTTTTCCAAAGCTATTGGCACAAATAATAAGGTTGCGGGCTCATTTTCCCGATAACCATATCAAGAAACTACGTCTTGATAATAAGGGTGAATTTACTTCACAAGTCTTCGAAAACTATTTCCGGGCAACAGGTATTGAAGTTGAACATCCGGTAGCACATGTTCACACCCAGAACGGATTAGCAGAGTCCTTTATTAAGAGACTCCAATGGATTGCACGTCCATTGCTTATGCAATCCTAGTTGCCGGTGGATGCTTGGGGGTATGCTATTTTACATGCCGCATCACTTATAGGATTAGACCCTCTGGAGGTCATACATTATCCCTGATGCAACTTGAATATGGCGCACCTCCAGATATCTCTCATTTGAGAGTCTTTGGTAGTGCGGTATATGTCCCAATAGCACCACCTCAGAGGACCAAAATGGGTCCTCAGCGTCGTCTAGGTATCTATATTGGGTTTGATTCGCCCTCTATTATCAGATACCTTGAACCTCTCACGGGGGACGCATTCAAGGCACGTTTTGCTGACTGTGAGTTTGATGAGAAAATTTTTCCTAAACTAGGCACACAGTCTAAGAAGCATGAAGCTACTGAGACCATTAGTTGGGACCAGAAGTCTTTGTCCCTATATGATCTGCGTACTAATCTGTGTGAAGATGAGATCCTGAAGATCCTTCATAGTCAGAATACAGTACATTTTTTACCGGATAAGTTCACGGACAACCAGAAGATTGTCAGTTCACACGTCCCTGCTGCTAACACGTCAGCTAGGATTGACATCCCCATAGATGGATGCAATCCACCAGCAGCAGAATTGGCTGTACCTCAATTGAAAAGAGGATGCCCACCAGGTTCAAAAGATAAAGTTCCTCGAAAGAGGAAGAATCCTGGAGATATTTAGATTATCCCTCCACAGGATGATGAGCTCAGACCAGCTACTTCTCCCCTCCTTATTTCCCCTGCAGAGAAAACAATAGGAGAAACATCATTAAATTTTGTACGTACTGAGTGGTACTGGACAAACATAGCACAGTCGTCGTCGACGATTTTGCGTTCGATATTACCGTTCACGTCGCTGAATACGACGATGACGTCGAACCACGATCTCTAGCGGAATGTAACGCAGAGATGATTGGCCAAAGTGGGACGAGGCAATAAGAGTAGAGCTGGACTCACTCTTGAAACGTAAAGTCTTTGGACCAGTAGTCCAAACACCAGTAGGTGTAAAGCTTGTGGGATATAAGTGGGTTTTCATAAGAAAAAGAAATGAAGGTAATGTGATCGTTCGCTACAAGGCACGCCTTGTAGCCCAGGGTTTTTCCCAAAGACCGGGGATTGATTACGAAGATACATATTTCCCGGTCATGGATGCGAACACATTCCGATTTTTAATAATCCTAACTTCTCTGGAAAGCCTAGAAATGCAGCTCATGGACGTTGTGACTGCATATCTGTATGGCGATATAGATAAAAAGATCTATATGAGACTTCCTGACGGGTTTAACCTACCCCCAAAGATGAAAGAGATACCTCGGGACATAATCTCTGTAAGGCTGCATAAATCATTATATGGTCTAAAGCAATCGGAAAAAATGTGGTATAACAGACTTAGTGATTTTCTTGCACAACAAGGATTCACAAATAATGAAGTCTGGCCGTGTATCTATATCAAAAGAACGGGAACATGATTTGTTATCATAACAGTATATGTTGATGACTTAAATCTCATAGTATCTCCTGCAGAGATCAATGAGATATCTGAAAGCCTAAAACATACTTTTGAAATGAAAGACCTAGGCAAAACAAAGTATTGTCTTGGCTTACAGATTGAACACCTACGAGGTGGAATCCTATTACACCAATCAAATTATACAAAGAAACTTCTACGTAAGTTTCATATGGATAAATGTCATCCTTTAGGTACTCCTATGGTCGTAAGATCACTAGATGTACATAAGGATCCCTTCCGGCCTCTAGAAGAGGGGGAGGAGATACTGGGTCCTGAAGTACCCTACCTCAGTGCCATTGGAGCACTTCTATATCTGGCTAACTGTACGCATCCCGATATATCGTTTACAGTTAATCTCCTAGCCAGACACAATGCAGCGCCTACAAAGCGCCACTGGAACGGAGTAAAGCATCTTCTGCGATACCTCCAGGGTTCAATAGATCTGGGAATTTACTACCAGAGAGGTGCCTCCCCCCAATTATTAGGTTATGCCGATGCAGGTTATCTTTCAGATCCGAACACTGCAAAATCACAGACATGTTTTGTGTTTACCTATGGAGGTACTGGTATCTCCTGGAGATCGGTAAAGCAAACTACAACAGCTACGTCATCCAACCATTCAGAGCTCATTGCGATCCATGAAGCAAGAAGAGAGTGTTATTGGCTACGATTCGTCGTCCACCACATTCTTCAATCCAATGGCCTGAAGACTGGTGATTTGGAGCCTACTATCCTGTTTGAAGACAACGCTGCGTGCATTGGTCAACTTCAAAAGGGCTACATCAAGGGCGACAGGACGAAGCACATATCTCCCAAGTTTTTCTGGACACACGAGCTAAAAGAGGACAAGCAGATTGAAGTTCAGCAACTTAGCTGAACTTTTTACCAAATCTTTACCAAAATGTATTTTTGTAAAACTTGTAAAAGGAATCGGTATGAGACAGCTGAAAGACCTACAAGCCTGAAGCTTGTACTGATGAGGGGGAGTAACTTGTGTGTTGCACTCTTTTTCCTTAAGCTGTTGGTTTTTCCCACTGGGTTTTCCACAGCTAAGGTTTTAACGAGTCAAACACGATTACTCAGGATCCAGAAGTATCCACCCCTTTTAGCCTTATACGCTAAGACTAAAGTAATGGATGGATAAGGGGGAGTGTTGTGAGTGGGGGAGGCTTTTGGCCTTCCCACCACTTATCCCCCAATTACTCCACCACTCTTTATATTGTGGAGACCTTTGGTATCCTCCATGTCTCTTGGAATACCCTATGAAGTTTATAAATAAAGAACCATGGCTATTGGCTATGGTGACTCTTCTCCAATATCTCTTAACACAACGTCTATTTTCATTTGATTTACACACTCCAGACTAAGCCGGCATAATATTACGTCACACATATGTCTGCAGTCATTATAACTAGTCAATTACTGTCTTCACTTTGCCATATCATCTGATCCTATTTTAAGCGTATTTTAAAGAGTCATTTTAACTAGTTAATTGCTTATCTCCTCCAAAATGGAAGGGATTTGTATAGAGTCTATAAAAGAATATTTTGATAATTTAATTTCGTGATGGGCCTTCCATAATCTAATTTAGCAGTTTGTTGGGCCTGCTATAGATTTTGGGTCCATTAGAACCTGCCATTGATGGGCTTGAGGCCGCCTTATTGGCAGTACATCATCACTAGTCCAACACAATCCAATCTTAATTGGCATACGATTAGATTATTGATTGTGTTAGTATGCATGCCGCATTCCACCCTTGATGTAGGAGTCTTTACCACCTCTTATGATAGGATATGGACCACATTTAGCATAGATTAGATGGTAATAATTATCTTCAATGTCTTCATATTTAATAAGGAATCATCATCGGTTAGGATTCTTTACACACACCCCCTCCCCCCCAACCGCCCCACCCAAACATACGCGCACAGCCACCCACCCACACAATGAGCAATATGGGTATCAGTTAAGCAGCTGGCCAATAAGGAAATTTCCTCCTTGGCAAGTTCACGCTATCCACACACCTCCTCTTTTTTGATGACTGGTTCTATTCATTTTGTTCTTCATGTCTTAAAATCCAAACTACCAATATTTGGGTGAACCCTATGTGATTTGATCGTCCATCTAACAATTGCAAATATTTCTGTTATGGCAAAACCATCAAACTTGCGATGAGTGGATGAACAAGCAAACCTCTTTGATTCACGTGAAAATTGGTGGTTTGATGTTTAGACCATGAAGACCAACATGAATAGTTTGGGTTGAAGGGAAAATTACGGGGCTCATGGTTTGACGCTAGCCAAGGAGAAAATTTTCTCCTTAGCTTAATGATATTCATTTTTCACTATACACACACGTGTGCGCACAGATAATTTAAAGGTATCATCATTGTGGGAAATTTTTTTGTGTTGATGCTTATATACATAATCTATACATTTTTATATTGTTTGGTATTTTCCTAACACATCATTAATGATCACCACACTAAAAATTAAGTGAATCAAACATTATTTGACGCTCGATCTAAATGTTGCAAATTCAACGGTTTTATAACAATAACACTTTTTGCAACGAGTGGATTGTGGGTCATATATCCCTGGGGTTAACCCTTATTTGGGGTTTTGGGGTTTTAGAATATGTACAACAAAGTAGGAAAAAAAATTTCAATTTTTTTTGGTTTTCTAGCATTAACAGTGTAGGAAATTTATTTTACTTTACATTCGCCCTCATATGCATATACATACATACATACATACATAAACATATATACATATACATACATACATATAAATAAACATATACTTATATACATACACATATATATAGGAAAATATCCAAATGCAAACATTTCACACATAATTTTCTGTTCGAAAATGTTTTTGTTTTTTTGAAATTTTCTTTTCATAAAAATTTTCCCCTTCACTTTCTGTTTTTAAACACCCCTAAAAAATAATAATTGAAAAATAATGTAATTTGGCCTTCGATCAATGTATTACAAAATTTTCTATTTTTTGACACCGTTAAATTTTGTAACGTCTGGATCGATGCTCAAACCCCCCTAGGGTTCACCCATATTTTCCTTGGGTTATATAATTGTATGGATTAAACATCAAAACAATTTGCAAAAATATTTATAAAAAGGATAAAATGTTTTTTGCACGGGCTTTCACACTGTAGTTTTCGCACCCGAAAACTACTATATTTATACACATATATATAGAGGCAAATGTGCCTGAGAACGTGCGCAGGTAACATACCTGCGCACACCCCCTCCAGGGGGTTTTAAATTAATTTTTTTGAATTTTTTAATAGGTAGTTCTACATGTTAGGTATCCCACTGCAAAATTTCAAGTCAAACAAATGACATTTGGGCATCCAAACATCCATCACAAAAAAGTTGCAAAAAAATTCCAGAATTCTGGACTGTTTTGTGCAACGTTTTTTGTGATGGATGTTTCGATGCCCAAATGGTGTTTGTTTGACTTGAAATTTTGTGGGGGGCTACCTAACATGTAGAACTAACATCTGAAAAAAATTCAAAAAATAGTTTAAACCCCGCGGGAGAGGGGGTGTGCACAGGTAATGATACCTGCACACGTTCTTAGATACATTTTTTGCATATATATTAATCATAACAGGTACCCGTAGGGCACAGTTAATTTAAGATATTTCTCCCTTAAAAGCTTAGTTCCCCCTAAAATTTAGGTCATCCATAAGAATTTAGTTCCTCCCAAAAATCTTAATTCCTCCCAAAATTTATTACCCTCTATATTTAGTTTCGCTCAAAAATGTTTGGGTTCTCCCCACAAAATTTTCACTTTCCAAAAATTTTGATTTCCACCGAAAATTTAGTTTTCACGAAGAATTTAGTTTCCCTCAAAAATTTTAGTTCACCCAAAAAATTAATTCCATCCATATTTAGTTCTCCGAAAAAGTTCCATACGTTCTTTTAAAATATTCCCCACTCAAAACATTGGATTCCATATTTTAAACGAACATCAATAATCAAAGCACTATAATTTTTGTTTAGTTCATCCCAAAAGTTTAAGTTCCTTCCCAAATTTTAATTCCCTTCAGATTCAATTCCCCCCAAAATTTCGTTTACCTATAGAATTTAGTTCACGATTTTATTTTGTGCTTGCTCAAAAATTTGTTAGTGTTCACCATGGTGTTTTAGTATAATATTTTTATATCACTGTAGTGACCATCATGCTTGTCATCCCGTGTTTATGATGGATCCCACTACCAGTATGATCATAGGTGTCGCTCTGGCCAATTCTGTATCGGATTTATCACTATTGGTAGGAGATAATACAACAGCACATATGTCCTAAGCACAGACACACGTTGAGATTGAGTCGGTATGCCATAACATTTGCAAATTATTTGACTTTTCTTATAATTATGTGCAATCTTCCTCCTATTTATATATTAATAACGAGAAAAAAATGTTGAAAACTAAAGTTGTGTATGAACTTGGTGTTCTTTTTTGAACAGAGGAAAAGTTGTTGATTATGATAATGTGATCCACGGCGCATAGGAATGAGCCAACTCAATATAGCTATTTTTTGTAAGGTTGTTTGTGTGCTTGTTATTGCCCCCCCATATAGGTCTGGGATATGAACCTTTTGAATGGTTCCTGGCTGTTGCATAATGACTGTTGATTGATAACAAAAATTGAGTTGCCCATATTTGCATTCTAGAAAGAAGAAGGAAGCTTGAAACCAATCATGTGCTAGTATGATTAATTAGTTTGCATGTAAATCTTTTTGTCAGAATTCTAATCTTTAAGGCATCTATAGTTTGAAGCCAATGTTATAATTTTCATGAACACAATGCGTGATTATTTGCAATAATTAGGTGTTAGTTCATTTAAGGAGAAAAAGAAAATCAGAGTTTAGATCAATGGTTAGACATGAACATTCTTTGAGATTTTTCTTTGGAGAAAAGATGTGGTCTTAATCTTGATTTCTCTGACTATATGCATTCTAACAAAATAGTGTTTGAAAAATAATGTGATTTGGCCTTCGATCAAGGCAGTACAAAAAGTTCTATTGTTCTGAAACCGTTAAATTTTGTAACGGGTTGATCGGAGCCCAAATCCCCCTAGGGTTCCCCTTTTTTTCTTTGGGATATATAATTGTATGGATTAAACATTAAAAAAAATTTTGCAATAAAAATTCTTAAATAAATTAAAAAACTATTCTCACAGTGCGAAAATTCGATGCAAAATGTTCTCATTTGAAGATACACACACACACATCTATTATACATTTGAGGACTTTTTTACACACATATCTATTATACATTTGAGGACTTTTTTGTAATATTTTGCTGACTAGGACAAGCTGACTAGGACAAATGGGTTGATAGAAAGACTGCTGAGATTTAATCTTGATGAATCAACGGTTGGGAAGGGGTTTTGAAAAAATTTGGGGGGAAACATTTGAATTTTTGGGTGGAAATGTGTTGGGAAACCAAAACTTTGGGACTGGAACTCTGTATATCTCTCTTCCCCAAATCATCACCTGCTTTTTCCACTACCTTCAAGATCATTATTAATTGTTACCTTTGGATGATGGGGATGGTTTTAATGTTGTCATTTTGTTCATATGGAGTGCTTTCATTTGGGAATTTTGATATATTCTACAGCTAAGTAGATAACTTTTTAGCTTAGTATTTAGTTTTATCTTTTTGCATTTAGTTGAGTCTAAATTCTTAGTTCCTACATTGTTTGATTTTCTAGGGAGTAACAAAGATCAGGCCAACCATTAACATCAAATCCGTGTCTAACGAGTTTGATGAAGAATAGAAAGGTATTATCAAAAAAAATTAAAACTTAAAAAAGAAGAAGACATCCACACCGATTTTTTTACGCTAATTTATTGTTCCATGCCGAAAGCACCCACGCCGAATTTGTTGTTTCGTGACGAAAGCACACACGCCGAATTTGTTGTTCCGCGCCGAAGGCACCCATGCCGAAGGCGCCCGTACCGCTAAATAGTTTTACACTAATTTGTTGTTCTTTTAAATTTTGGCTGTAAAAATAATTTTTTTGGCGAACAAAGATTTCACGGGGGAAAATCTTAAATGAACTGTGCCCGCGGGCACAGGTTACGACTAGTGTGTGTGTATATATATATATATGTTGAGGGGGATGAGCAGCCAGTGTAGGAAATTTCCTACACATGCCGTCCAAAAAATCTTTTTACATAATTTTTTTAAAATATTTTGTTTGGGGTTGTTGTACATGTTCTAAAACCCCAAAACCCCTAATATGGGTAAACCCTAGGGGGATTTAAACATTGATCCACTCATTACAAAAAGTTCTATTGTTCTAAACCCGTTGAATTCGTAACAGCCGGATCGATGGTCAATAAATATTGGATTCACTTGATTTTTGATATTTTTATGTGTTGATCTTCAAAACAAATGATGTAAAATGAAGTTTTTGGAGGGCCGGTGAAGGAAATGTCCTACATCGGCAACTCATATCCATTTTTCACACACACACACACACACACACACACATTTGGAAAGTTAGTGAGATTCTTTATTAAAAATCAAAATGTACAAAGTGTTGCGAAGGGAATTTAGGGAGAAATAGGTGTAAGGGGTTAAGAGCCCCCTACCCGTGTATTTATAACTTTCAATAGTGGGTTGGATACCCAATTGGCCCAATGGGCCTATTCATAACACTTCCCCTTATCCAATCAACATTGAAATAAGAGGTGGATTCTTCAGGATCCGAGTTAAGGTAACTGTCTTGTTAAAGAAAGAACAGTTAACCCATAACTTCCCCTGTTTTGGGGATGTGTCTAGGGGTGGATACTTCAGTATCCAGAGTCAACGAGGTTGCCTCGTCAAAACCTTGACTACGGAAAACCCAGTGGGAAAAAACCTGTAGCCAAGGGAAAAGAGTACAACTCTGCAGTTGACTCCCCCTTATCTGACCAAGCTTCAGGCTTGCAGATTTCCTATGAATCTATACATCAGTCTCCTATGTATCTATGAGTTCATAGTTCTCTCATCCTGACCCAGTTTACATTTACTCACGCTCCTCATCCCAATCCCATATACAAGTTTCTCAAAGATACTAGTAGGCAGGGATTTGGTAAGCAAATCTGCCAAGTTATTACATGATTGGATCTTCTGTACCTCAATCTGCTATTGCTTCTGAAGGTCGTACGTCCAGAAGAACTTGGGGGAGATATGCTTCGTCTTGTCACCTTTGATGTAGCCGTCCTGTAGCTGGGCTATACATGCTGCATTGTCTTCATGGAGTGTAGTGGGTGCAAGAACGCCGGTCGTCAGGCCGGTGGAGGTGAGTATGTGCTGGATCACCGAGCGTAGCCAGAAGCATTCCTTGCTTGCTTCGAAGATCGCTAGTAGCTCTGAGTGGGTGGATGAGACGGTCGTCATGGTCTGCTTCACAGATCTCCAGGATATGGTAGTGCCGCCATATGTGAACATGTATCCGGTCTGAGACTTCTCTGTATGAGGATCGGACCTGTAACCTGCGTCAGCATAACCAACTAAACCAGTTGATGCCCCTTTCCTGTAGAATAGACCTAAGTCTATGGACCCTTGGAGGTAGCGCAGAAGATGCTTAACTCCGGCCCAGTGCCGCTGTGTAGGTGCAGCACTATATCTGGCTAGTAAGTTTACTGCAAACGCTATGTCAGGGCGAGTGCAGTTAGCCAGGTAAAGGAGTGCACCGATAGCACTTAAATAAGGCACTTCGGGGCCTAGTACTTCCTCCCCCTCTTCCAGCGGCCGGAAGGGGTCTTTGTGTACATCCAATGATCTGACGACCATCGGAGTGCTGAGGGGGTGGCACTTATCCATCTGAAACTTTTTCAATAAGTTCGATGTGTAAGTTGACTGGTGTAATAGGATCCCATCTTTAAGATGCTCTATCTGAAGGCCTAAACAGAATTTTGATTTTCCGAGGTCTTTCATCTCGAAAGTTTCTGTCAGGCTTCTAGAAATCTTTGCGATCTCTTCAGGAGATCCGATGAGGTTTAAGTCGTCTACATAGACGGCTATAATTACAAATCCTGTTGCCTTTGCTCTTATAAAGATGCAAGGACAGACTGGGTCGTTTTTAAATCCTTGCTGTGCAAGGAAGTCGCTCAGTCTGTTATACCACATCCTTCCAGATTGTTTTAGACCATATAATGATCTTTGCAGTTTCACTGAGTAGATGTCACGTTCTCTCTCTTTTAGTGCTGCAGGCAAAGAATAACCGTCAGGCAATCTCATATAGATGTCTCGGTCTAGGTTGCCATATAGGTATGCAGTAACCACGTCCATGAGTTGCATATCTAAACCCTCTTGTGCTGTTATGCCAATGAGGAATCGGAAGGTGATCGCGTCCATGACCGGGGAGTATGTGGCTTCAAAATCCACCCCAGGACGTTGGGTAAAACCCTGCGCTACAAGCCTTGCTTTGTAGCGTACGATCTCATTCTGTTCATTTCGTTTTCTAACAAATACCCATTTATAACCCACAGGTTTTACACCTTTTGGTGTCTGGACAATTGGTCCGAAGACCTTGCGTTTAGTGAGTGAATCCAACTCCACTCCTATTGCCGCTTTCATCGTCGTAGTACGCGACGTTGATGGTAATATTACACGCAAATGTGTCATCTATTGTTGTGATTTTTCTGTCCCAATACTCCCCAGTTCGTACATAGTGTATCGATACTTCATTTTCTCCCAGTTTTTCCTCTTCATGAGAGTTTGGGAGAGATGGGGTAGCAGGGCTTAAATTAGCATCCTGTGGTGGTATTTGTTTACCATTGCCAAGGGTCCTACTCTTTCGAGGGACTTGGTCCTTGGATCCCGGTGGTCGTCCTCTCTTTTTGAGAGGTCCAACCATTTCTGCTGCAGGAGGATTGCATCCATTTTGCGGTATGTCAATCCTAGCTGGAGTGTTAGCAGCAGGGACGTGTGATTTGACAATCTTCTGGTTGTCAGTAAATTTGTCCGGCAAGAGATGGACAGTGTTTTGGATGTGGAGAATCTTCAGGACCTCCTCCTCACACTGGCTTGTTGGCGGATCAAAGTGACATAAAGTTTTTGTATCCCAAGTGATACTTTCTGAAGCTTCGGGCTTCTTTGTCTGTGAGCCTAGTCTTGGGAACGATGTTTCATCGAATTCACAGTCTTCTAGACGTGCCTTAAAGACGTCCCTCGTAAGGGGTTCTAGGAATCTAATTATGGAGGGGGTGTCAAACCCAACATAAATGCCTAGGCGACGTTGTGGACCCATCTTTGTCCTTTGTGGTGGTGCTATGGGGACGTATACTGCACAACCAAATATTCTCAAATGTGAGACAATTGGTGGGGCTCCAAGTGCTAGTTGCATTGGAGAAGATGACTGACCTCCAGAGGGTCTTAATTTTATTAAAGATGCAGCATGCAGAATTGCATGACCCCACGCATTCACTGGCATCTGGGATTGAAGTAATAATGGACGAGCGATCCATTGTAGTCTCTTAATTAGAGATTCTGCTAACCCATTTTGGGTGTGAACATGCGCTACAGGATGTTCGACTTCAATTCCCTGAGCTTGGCAATAGTCTAGAAAGACTCGTGACGTAAACTCCCCCGCATTGTCCAGACGAAGTTTCTTTATCTGGTGGTCGGGGAAGTGGGCCCGTAACTTTATTATCTGAGCTAAAAGCTTAGATAGTGCTAGGTTACGGGTGGAAAGTAGGCACACATGTGACCACTTAGTAGATGCGTCTATCAGGACCATAAAGTACCTGAACGGACCACTTGATGGGTGAATCGGCCCACAAATGTCTCCGTGGATTCTTTCCAGAAAGCTGGGAGACTCCACATCCACTTTCAGTGGAGAGGGTCTCGTGATCAGTTTACCCTTGTAACAGGGTGGACATGGGAATTTGCCTTTTTGAAGAATCTTCAGGTTCTTCAGGTCAATGCCCCTGGAGTTCTTTATGATGCTGTACATCATAACTAAACCAGGGTGTCCCAGTCGACTGTGCCAGAGTTGGAATTCTGGTGTTTGGGGGCACTGCAGGTGCTCCGCCATGGATGTTTCTGGAGTTTGTATACTTGTTTGGTAGAGTCCCGAGGGGAGTCCCTTGAAACGTTCCACAATGGTTTTTGAACCATTTGTAAGAGCCGTTACAAGCAAGTATTCCCTTTTATCTTCCTCGACCGTCTCTAAGTGATATCCGTTTAAACGGATGTCTTTAAAACTTAGTAGGTTTCGGATGGATTTAGGGGAGTATAACGCATTTTTAAGTGTTATTTGTGTGTTGCCGGGGAGCAATATAATTGCTTTCCCTGATCCTTCGATTATGTTTGCTGGTCCTGAGATTGTTCTCAGTGGGCCAGAATAACTACTTATGCTCGTGAAGTAGTCTAAGTTTTGAAGGATCGAGTGCGTCGATGCACTGTCCACTAGGCAGATTAGTTCCATATCTAAAAAGGGGGAAGACATTTAAGCAATAAATGAAGAGAAAAGATCTACTTTCATAAAGATAAATGCTCAAAAATATTGTTTTGACATGGAAGTAAAACTAGATACGATGCATAAAAAAAGATACATTGCTAATTGCATAAAAGTGGTCCAGATCTAGAGAGTGTCATCTCCCATGAAATCTTCAGGAGTCCATGAGGTCTCTGCCAACGCTGCGCTCTCCATCAGGTTTGTCTCAGCTCGAGGCTTGAGGCTTGCCTGGTAGAGGTCCTGGAGGTGTTTTGCTGTGCGGCAGATTTTGGACCAGTGGTCCGTCATCCCGCATTTGGAGCATTTGTCCTCCCAGTATTTCTTGGGAGTGCCTCCTTTGTTGGGAATCCTCTTCTGCTTCTTGTCCACGAACTTCTGGTTCTGGGGAGGAGCTGGGGGAGTGGCCTTCTTCCGCTGCTTCTGTTCTTTCCATTTCTGGAATTTTGCCTTTTTGTCCGTCTTCTTCTTCTGGAAAGACTGGAAGTGGGCCTCTGCAGGAGGTGGCAATGGAGCGGAGCCAGGAGGGCGCAGGTTGTGGGTGGCAACCAACAGGTCTCTGTTCTGTTCAGCCATAAGCAGGCATGAAAGACGGTCAGAGTACTTTGTGAACTTCCTCTCTCGATATTGTTGCATAAGGATCATGTCCTTTTCGTGGAAAGACGTAAACGTCTTTTCCAGCAACATCTTCTCCGTCACTGGTTCACCACACAACTTCAGGCGTGAGGTGATGCGGAAGAGAGCTGAGTTGTACTCCGCTACGGATTTGAAATCCTGTATGCGGAGGTGAGTCCACTCGTACTGTGCGCGGGGGAGTATGACATCCCTCTGATGTCTGTACCTCTCCTCGAGTGCATCCCACAGCTCGTAAGGGTCCTCTACAGTGAGGTACTCGTCCTTTAAGGTCGAGTCTAAGTGTTTCCTGATATATATAATGGCTTTCGCCTTTAATATATCGGAAACTTCCTCTGTATGAGGTGCTTCCACTGAAGCCTCCTTGTTAGCTGGGGCAGTACTAGTTGTTGCCTTTTCAGTCTGTGTGAGACTGAAACCATGAGAGCGCAGATGGAACTTCAGGTCCAACTGCCAACTCAGGTAGTTTGACCCATCGGCCTTCAGGACCGAGAAGTCTACATTCGCGAGTCTGGCCATTTTATGATCTAGAAATGTAAAGAAAAATAGCATGTATCATTAAGACTGAATAGAACAGACATCCACGCATGTAATGTAATCATTTTCATAGCATTAATTTTAATGTGATTTTAACATGCATGCTTTTTTTTCAGATAATGTGAATAATTAATTACTAAAAATTAACAATCATGCATGCTGTTAAGGAATTTCATTGTGACATTAAAAACATGGTATTTTAAGTTAATTAACAACCACACAGTTTAATGCATAAACAATGAAACAGAAAAATGACCTAGGGCTATGGGGATCAGCCAGCCGACACCGAAAAATAAAAAGAGTCCAGTCCGAAGTTACATCAAAAAATAAAATGCATGAAAATTAAAGTACAACTCGGGAACTTCAGAGAGAAGCCCCTATCTTCATTGAGCGAACGCCTTCAGCTTCTTTTTGGTGTTCTTCGGTCTTCTTTTTACATTTTCATCCTCACATACAAAATTTCTCTCAAAAAAGAGAAAAATTGCAGGAATTTAAAACGGTGTCGGAAACCTGGTTGATCCCTAAAAACATAGCCTAATATTTGCACATCCACGCAGATAATATATTCGCGACATACAACCACGCAGATAATCGAAAAATAATTTAAAATTGTGTGCGACGTGCAAAAATTTTTTTTTTAAAAAACTTTTTGCCTTTTGATCCATATTTTAATGTTTTATTTTACCGCTTTAAACCCTTTCAAATTTTCTTTTAACTATTTTGGGCTTTTTAGGGCCAAAAATAAATAAAATAATTTGTGTGAATGGGCTAATTTTCGGGCCTTATGGGCCATGAAAACAACCCATTAGGGTTAATATTGGGCCTCCCCCGAAAAAAAGAAAAAAAAAGAGAGCCCATTAGGGTTAGGGTTTCGGGAAACCCTAGGGGGGCCCGCGGCGTGTCGCCGCGACGGCTGGCCGCGTAGGGCGCGGCCGCCGTGGCGGCGACGGGCCGCGGCGGCGGGCCGCGGCCTGCAGGCCGCGGCAACTGGCCGCGGCCTGAGGCCGCGGCACAGGGCCGCGGCGTCAGGCCGCGGCGCAGGGCCGCGGCCTGAGGCCGCGGCGTTTGTTTTCCACCGGCGGCGCAAAGTGCGCGCCGCCGTTTCGCCCTACGGGCGTGCGGATTTTTGGATCAAAGGCGGGGAGGTAAAAATCGGGTTTTTCAACAATTTTGATCGCTAAAAAACAAGTTTTTATTGTTTTAAACATGCCGATCTTATTAAAAAGGTTGAATTTCACCGAGTTTATAAACTTTTTGATCCTAAAACATGCAGATCTAATGAGAAAAGTAAGTTTAGATCTAAAAGTTTGGATTTTTACCTCTAGATTCGACGAGGAATCTAGGCGACGGTTGGTGAAGGATGCCCTTTTCGCTCCCCGTTGAGAAGATTACGATCTTCTTGAATCTGAGCGATTTGTGGATCTCCTTTCCCGCGAGCCGCCGTCTCCTCCAACGAGCGTGATCGTGCTGATAACGTGTTGTGAATGGAATTTAGGGAGAAATAGGTGTAAGGGGTTAAGAGCCCCCTACCCGTGTATTTATAACTTTCAATAGTGGGTTGGATACCCAATTGGCCCAATGGGCCTATTCATAACACAAAGAATACAATTGGCAGATTTTGCGTCGATGAAGAATGACTGAGAGAGGATTGGGCACAAGCACCGTCACTCTCTACCATCAACCACATCCCCTCCATCTACCCTAAATTTACAAGGTGTGTCATATACAATTGGCAGATTTTGGGTCGGTGAAGAATGATAGAGAGTGGATTAGGCACAAGCGTCGTCACTCTCTACCATCAACCCCCTCCCCTCCATCATCCCAAAATTTACTAGTATGCCTGGGCAGGCACGAGACACAGGGGTATGCTACTAGGATGCCTGTGAAGATATTGATCATCTCTATTTTGAATGCTGCTATACGAACTATATTCTTACCAGGAGCCTCTTCAAGTTGTGTATATCAGACCCCATAGAGCCATTGCTGTCTGAAGTGGGAAACTTCTTCTTATCCCAATATGCCAGGAAAAATACATTAAGCATGCTTGTCAAGACTGTCCTAGTAACTATTGTCTGGCACATCTAGAAAGAGAGAAACAAAAGGATATTTGATGGCATCAAAAGGCTGAAGACACAGCTATTTGAAGACATTGCTGCTGACGTCATGATTACCCTCAGAGACCAGGACCACTGTGCGCCTGATGCATGCCAAGCTATGATAAACTGGGAGTTTAAAGATGCATGCTGAAATAGGATGTATTATGACACACATATAAATACATATATACATATACTAATTTTTATTTATTTTCATTTTTGTTCTGTTCACATCAGCTTCCTTTGCGATTTGGGGGGAGACTTGCTTCATCCACCACCGCCAGCCGGTCGTCCGGTCTCCAGCATCGGATCAAGACCCTGGTTTGAGCCTCCTCCTTTGCTGCCTAATCTCGACAATCTGTTGGGCTCTATTCTCCCTGATTCCAGCCAACTGGCTCGTTTATTTCAGATCTGCTCCATCTCAGATCTGATCTGCTTTGATCCGATCTGCTTTCTCTGATCTGCTTTCTCTAATCTGCTCGTTTGGTTCCTTGAGATCAGAACTGGTTCTCCGTTCAGATCTCCATGCTGTTTCCCTCTCTCAGATCTCCGATCTGATACATTTGTGGGGCTTCCCGCTGGTGTGGTGTGGTGCGTTCATTCCAGCCAACTCGGCATTCAGCTCTGTTCATTTGAGATCTGTGATCAGATATGGTTATCTAATCCATTCAGATCTCCCTACTGGCATGGTGCCTCCTCGGTGTTTACTGTGCTCCGACCCCTGATGGCGACCTCGGCACCGATGGCCCCTCCCGCCAGCGATGGGAAGGGCTGAAGCTTGGTGCATCCCCGCCATACCCCCCCGTAGGCACTAGTGTTGGGTCCCATAGAGGGGCCGCATCGGATAGACGCCCTCCTAGCTGTGTCCACAGTGTTGCTTCAGAGAAGCTACTTTCCATAAGGGCAGCTCGTCCTAATGCTCCTCTGAGCTTCAGCTCTTCGATTCAGGCCTCGAGCTGGAGGGATGTCTGCTCGAGCCAAAGATCTGTCGATTCCTCCCACAGTTTGAATTTCATTGCCCCCTATTTGGGTTTCGATGGCTCCCGGTTTGGGCCAATCCCTGGGGGGGCTGATCTCTGCTACGGCTAGCAGGTGGGACCATACCATTATCGGTAAGGTGCTTGACGATTATCTATTCTTCAGTCAGATCTGAGCCTCCATTCGACATATGTGGAAGACTAACCAGGAAGTCCATATTTTTTCGAGAGAGAACATCTTCTTCTTCTTTTGCTTCGTAGAAGATACTGACTGTGAAGCGGTACTCCAGGGGGGACCGTAGCTTTTCGATGGATGCTTGATCAATCCTCCGGAATTGGTCTGCTGACCTTACTCTCAATCGAGACATGTTGAAGGTGGTCTCGATTTGGATCCGTCTCCCTAACTTTTCGCTCAAGCTGTACTCGATGGATATCCTTAGTATTGTGGCTAGCCTCGTCGGTATGCTGATCTGCATCGATGGGGCCACCTGTAACTTGGAGCGCCTCGCTTTTGCTCGTTGCTTCGTCGAGGTCAGCTCCGAGCTCCCCCTCCTCCACTCTGTCTGGGTTGTGTTTGATGATGGGTCTGACCTTATTCTTTCGGTGGAGTACGAATGGATTCGAGCCGCTGTGTCAACTGTTTGTGCTTTGGCCACATGGCCAAGCAGTGCCCACGCAGATCGGTTGTTATGGGTGTATCGGCAGAGAAATCCGTTGTTGTTGATGTGACTACTGTGCCCACCGCGAGAGTGGAGGACTCTGTTGGTGATGCGGGGGGGTCTGGTGTTGATGTTGCGGATGTTGTTGTGGTGCCTGGAGGTGTAGTTGTGGACCCCATTACCCTTGCTACGGGTAAGGGGTGGGGAGATGCCTAACTTTTTGAGGAGGATATGGCTGACGTTGATGAAGAGATTGTTGGGTTTTGATGGATCCTTAGGGCATAAATCTATCCCCGTCCTACGTCGGACGGACAATAGAATCATAAAATAGTAGCGGAAAAATTATTAAACATTTTAATAAAAGAACCCTAAGGATATCATGCACCCTATCTAGGAAAATCTACTATCTTGGGGTGGGTCTGACCAACCCCGAAGATAGATCTAAACTACTGTAAATATATGAAATCAAAAATAAAATTAACTTACCCGAAACTTTGCTTCCGCAAAAAAAAAGCGTCGTTTTCATCAACAACTTTAGCTCCCCAAAGCTAGCCGCCTCCGCGCCTCCAAAACTAGTCCACCCCAAAAAGAGCCGACACCGCGCCTCCAAGCTAATCACTTGCCGAAGAAATTTTCACTTGTGCAGACCCACGTTAAAGACTTTTGGATCAGATCCAACCTCATCGCCATCTTGCTAGGACACGATCGGAGGATCGTAAGAATTATAAGAGAAGAAATAATTTAAGTCTTAGATCGAGTGTGCTCAAAAACCTTTTAGATCTTCTCGAATCGGAGACTTGGTGCGAGTTTCAATGAGGAGGGCCGCCCCTTATTTATATAGGGAGCCAGCCCCTCCTCTTTTGCTACGAGAAATTTGGGACTACTAAAATGTGTCTTTCAGAATTAATTTTATACAAGTCCAAACTTCTAAAATCAAACATAAACCCATTTCTAAGTTTCGTCTTTGAAACAACCTATCAAAACGAAGATCTCGAGACAACGATCGCATAAGAAGAAACGACTTCCAATTTCGATATCATTTGACCCTTCAAATGTCGAAAACAAACTCCGAAATTGGATTTCGTAAAACAACCAAAGCATGCTTCGCGAGGAAGCAGATCTGATCACGCCACGTGGCATGATCTGTGTGCGCCATGTGGCACATGTCGTGGCTGGGCAGGGCTACCCGCGCACAAGAGCGCGGGCCACACGCGGGCGCAGCTCGCATGCAGCGCACGTGGGTTGTGTGCGCTGCACGCAGGTTGCGCCCCGGGGGTCGGACTGCATTAGCGGGTTTGTTCCGCTAACTCCTGGCGGGTCTGACCCGCCAGGCGCGGGTCTGACCTGCAAGCCCTCTTAGCCCTTTTGAAGCTGTTTTCACGTTTCCGGACTCGTTTGAGCTCCGATTTGAACGCGGTTTCTTCCTGTGGTTTTCTCTGGAAGTCCCCTTCGATCCCATGTATATTTATCAACATCATACCAAATATGAATTACACATCATGTGTAAAGTCCCCAATTGCTAAACTCTTTAGTTTTAGTCTCACAACTTACTTGTGAGCTAAATTATTCCAATGCATCAGATGCATCCCTCTTTACATTCTCCCTATTACTAAGACATAAATCCTACTAAGTGTGAGACCCTACAGCCTGACCCTACTACAGGTTGAGACTCGAAATCCCTAGTTGACAGTAACCACGAGCAACAGGTGTCGTCCATGTTTCAGCATTATAATTATGTGATTAACCCATTGATAAAGTGTCATCTGGATCACTCTGACTGTGTCTGTGATGAATACTGTAGTTTTCGTCCCTTCTTCTTAACTATGTCACTGTATAGCCTAGGGTATGGTAAACTGTCAACCACACTAGCTAGTACTGGCCAGTATCATTCGGTCTTTGGTTTATACATATTGTACTTCCTACAACATACCTTGGCCAAGGTTTTTACCAAGAACTGTACTGAGCTCGTGACACTAACTTCCCATTAACGGAAGAAACGAATCCTCTCTTATTCACTACTCACTTTGTACACTTCGAGTGTCACCCAACCTAAGACCATTCAGCAAGCCTTGCCTCGAAGCTAGATCATAGATCTAAGTGACACGGTTCACGCATAGGTTCGTACAATGATCTCAAGTCTTTAGGACCAACTTTCCTATCATCACTAGAAAGTTATCAATGACACATTAGTTAATGTTACCCATTTGATAACATTCTATTGGGTCGTTCAGTGGACTCATTCTCCAATGAACAAATGTGTCTCGACTTCGACTTCGCCAGGTCGAATGATAATGAGACCATCAAGACAAAGACATAATGGCATGTCCGATGTCCCGATATCCTTTTCTCGACGCATCTATGACCATGAACGCTTTAAGACTCAAGCTCCTATCGGTCAGACACTTCTCATAATCGAGATCTCTATCTAGATATGTGTATGCCTTACTATGAGTCTAAGGAAATTATCTAAGTTAACATATCATAGAAAATACTCAGACAATTGATAGAAGAAAGCATACTTTCATTCATGAACAAGATATTTACATAGATAAATTGCCTCGAGGGCATACATCTCTCAACACCTCCCACTTGCACTAAGGCCCATTTATCTCAGTATCTCATACCACCTTTACACACTAGTCTCTCCAGATGATCGCGTGCCAGTGCCTTCGTGAGTGGATATGCTATGTTGTCTTCCAAACAGACTCTAAGGAGTTCTATGTCTTTCCTCTTCTCAATATCCTGTATCAGGTGATACTTCCGAAGAATGTGTTTGGATCTTTTGTGGAATCTTGGTTCTTGAACCAGACTGATGGTTGCATTATTATCGCAATACAGAGGTATTAGCTCCTTAACTAATGGCACCACCCCTAACTAGTTTATGAACTTTCTCATCCAGACAGCTTCCTTTGCCGCATCATTGGCAGCTATGTACTCAGCCTCTATCGTGGAGTCTGAAACAGTATCTTATTTGGAACTTCTCCAACTGACTGCTCCTCCGTTGAGAGTGAAAACATATCCAGAGATAGATTTTCTATCATCTATATCACTCTGAAAGCTGGAATCGGTGAAGCCTTCAACTTTGAGCTCTTCACTTCCATAAATCAAGACCAAATATCTAGTCCTTCGCAAGTACTTAAGAATTTTCTTGACGGCTTTCCAGTGTTCTTCTCCAGGGCTAGACTGATATCGACTTACTACACCTAGTGCAAAAGCGACATCAGGTGTGGTATAGTGACATGTGTTTATATTTTATATATTCATGCACGTCTTCTTTATGATTTTCCGTTGTTTTTCGTCGTCTCGTACCCACTTTCTTGTGATTTTTAGTTTTCTTTCACTTCTTTGTGTTTTTGTGTAAATGCAGGAGATTGCCAGCGTTAGGGACATATAAAGAAGATATAATGAGTCTCCGAAGCAATGAGAGGAGTCACGCGCGATCCAGAGGGTCAAACGATGAAGATTGCTATATCTCAGCCCTCAACCGATCGGGTGGATCAACCACCCGATCAGTTGATGCACGCGTATCTCACCCGGACGGAGGGTGAAGTGGAGAGCAGCTCAACTGACCAGTTCGTCGACCGGTTGAATCCAACAGAGCCCTCAGCCATTTGAAGCTGAATTCCAATCGATCGGGTGACATCTCACCCGATCGGTTCATCTGTAGCCGAATTTTCCAAACGATGACCCGGAGAGCTCAACCGACCGGTTCGTTGATCATGTGAGATCGACAGAACTCTCTGTCTTTTTGGTAGTAATTCCAACCGATCAGTTGAATACTCAACCGATCAGTTCACCTGATGCTGCATCTCCCAAATCGACGACCCGACGGCACCACCCGCTCTCCTCAGCGCCCGGTTGAAGCTTCTGAAGCCAATTGCGAAAGCACCAAGCAGCTCACCCGATTGGTTGATGCTTCAACCGATCGAGTGATGTCGATTTCTATATATAATTGACCTATGGTTGCTGAAAACGGATCCTGTAATTTTTTCTGTCCTTTTTTGTATTTTGACGGTTGGAATTTTATCTGTTTTTGTAAGTGTTCCGATTAACTCCAAACTTTAATATTGTCTTAATACTATTGCTAGCATCTCATTTCAATTGCTTGATCATGATTTCTACCGTTCAATTTTGTTTAGATTGCATTTTAGCTATGAATTGTGAGTAGTTCCCTAATCTGGGATTTTGCTGGAAACCCCTTCATGGGTTCTCCCTAATGCATCCATAGGACTAGGATTTCGATAGGGATTAGGAATTTAGATGGTTACGCGGGGTGTTTCATTGTCATTGGCGGAAAAAAGACCGCCTTTGACCGTTGGGCCAAGGGGGAATAAACTTGGCGGTTGACTCCCTAGCCACAGCTCACGCCCTTAGCATAGACATTGAATACTAGCACGTGGAAACGTCAGGATGAGATGTCGAGAGTAATCGTTGCGAGCTTAGTGCTCCCGGAGTCGGTCGGTGTTAATGGACATGGGAATGCCCATCGACCGAGCCCGGGTAGTCCTAGCGTATCATCTTGGGCACCGACCGGAATATCGGGCCCATGTGACGCTAGGAATCACTCTTAGAGGCATCGTCTCACCACTAACCCCTAAATCCTATCATATTCCTATCCGTCGGTCGTAATAGTGAGAACACATGATAGGGTGGAAACCGAAGTCCTAGGTTTTCTCTTATATTGTTTATCCTTCGTATCTATTTTCCGTGACAAACATCGATCGTTCGGGCTAGCTCACCCGTAGGGTGAACCGGTTCCTCTTTGACACAAGCATAATACACTCCTCCCTGTGTTCGACCCCCAAGCCACACTACAACACCGTACGCTTGTGGTATAAACATTTAAATCTGGTATCCACAATCCTATTGCACTTGTATGCTCAAACCTAGGGGACGTCAAGCTTTATGGCGCCGTTGCCGGAAGGCAACGTGCTTGTTTATTTTAGTGCCCAGTGAACCCTTGAGTCTAGATCACATCCTCACCTCGCGATAATTTTCGCATTCTTCATTTTCATTTTTATTTTCTATTCTTTTTTTCTGTTTTTATCTGTTTCTATCCCATACTTGCTTCACGGGTGTTTGTTGCTTTTACATGCCCAGGAATACAAGGAGTCTCGACGACTTGATTCCTTTAGATCCAGAGATCAACGCCACCGTGAGGCATCTGAACGCAGAGAAGAGAAGAAGACAAGAGTCTACAGCCATGGGAGAGAATACCCCTCCGCAGAAATCCCTGCTGGAATACTAGATGCCTTCCATCGGGTCCACATCTAGTATTTGTAGGGTTTTTTGCAACCCTTAGGGCACAAAAACTCTATTCCCGTCCTAAGTCGGACGGAACATAGACATAAAAAAATTACAGCGGAAAGATTTGTTAATCTAATTAACAAACAGTTAAACAATTTAACTTAGCCCTAAGGTACAAGACCCTTAGCCAAGATCTATGCCAACTTGGGATGGATCTGACCATCCCAAGAAGGATCTAACCTACTGCGATTAAATTAAACTAATGCTAATAAAACTACATACCCGGAATCTCAACCCCCTGGGGCAGGCGAGATGCTTCGCACCGTCTTTCGAGCCGCTCCCCATCCCACGCCGAGCCGCTCCTTGAACCGCTCCCCGAACCGCTCCTCAAACCGCTCCACATCCCGAGGCGATCAATCCCCGTGTCGCCGAGCCAACCACGCGCCGAAGAAAGTTTCACGCGAGTTAAACCTTCGCTAAGATTTTGGGTCTGAATCCGAACTCATTTGCGGCTTTGCTAGAGCCCTGAGGAGTAAGGCAGAAATATTAGGGAGAGGAGAAATATTGATTTAAGCCTAGATCCGAGCGTGCTCCAACATTTACGAGAGCCCTATTTATAGAGCTTGGGACGAGTTTGGAGGAAGGGGGAGGCCCCTATTCATAGAGGCGGCGGACTCTCCCCTTTTTCGCACAACCGATGTGGGACTATTAATTTTAGAGTTAATTAAATCAAGTTAGTTTGTGCTTCACAAAGTGCAAACTTCCGTGAATTTTAACTCACTCACCGTTGAGCTTCATGATTGATACAACCTATCAATTCGAAGGGTGTTCAATGGTGAACGCATAGGAAAAAACTCTTCGTCAATCGGAGTTCGTTTAACCCTCCAATTGATCATCCAAAGATCAGCCTACGACTTGTTTTTCGCAAAAACCAGCCAACAAAACTGCTCTGCCCCCTTAGGGTTCTGCACCCAATGTGGGACCCACCAGATGGGTCCCACAGCTCCTGCCTAGACCTGGACGCAGCCCAGGCCTGGCCTGGGCGCCAGGCGCCCGGGCCTGGCGCCCAGGCGCCCAGGACGCCCGGGCCGCCTGGGCCCAAGCCCAGGCACTCAGCGCTGGGCCTGCGCCCAGGCGCCTGGGCCTGTCCCTGGGCCAGGCGCCCAGGCCCAGGCGGGCACTGGCACTACTGGGCCTGGCCAGGAGTCCATGCCAGACACAGTCTGGCCTGGGTCTGCCTGGTCTGGCCTGGTCTGACCCACAGACCTGTTTTGAGCATAAGTTGGGCATTTGGCGTCCGATTTGGATGCCGTTCGAACCTGGGCATAGACCGGGACATTCCCGTCTTTCCCGTGAACTTTTCCTTGCGTTTATATTATTAAATATAGTCTTAAACAATTTAAGACACATTTAATCTCTTTTGCATCATATGCAATTTAGTCCCTATCTTAGCTTCATTTGCATCAAAATGCAATTTTCTCTTCCTTTGCATCAACAGTGCAAAATATTCTCCCTAACTAATTTCTACCTATTACTAAACGAAGGTGTCACTCTTTGTGTGACCCTACGGCCTGACCCTACTACAGGTTGGGCTCGAAGCCATATACGACGATGACCACGAGCAGTGGCTGCCGTCCCTGTTTCAGAATCATCATAATGTGGTTAGCTCATCAATATGAGAATTGTTGGGACCACCCTGACCGTGTCTGTGATGAGTTCTGCAGTTATAGTCTCTTCGCCTTAACTATGTCATGTAGATCAAGTCTAGGGTACGGTCAAACTGTCAACCCCAATAACTTGACTCCGGTTAGTTTCTATCGATCTTTAGTCAAATAATGTTGGACTTCTTCCGACATAATCTGGCCAGAGATTTTACTAAAGACCGAACTAACCCTACGACACTAACTTCCATTGACCGGGAGAGACGAATTCTCTCTTGGCCACTACTCTCCTCGTACGCTTGAAGTGACACCTAATCAAAGGCCTTTTGACAGGCCTAGCCTCGAAGTTAGGTCATTGATCTAAGTGGCACCGTTCACGCATAGGTTCATAAAATGACCTCAAGTCAAAAGACCAACTAGCCTATCATCACTAAGAGTTATCATTGACAGATTGGTCAATGTAACCATATGATAACTCCTGTGGATCGTTCAGTGAACTCATTCTCTAATGAGCACCTGTGTCTCGTCTCCGACTTCGCCAAGTCGAACGATCATTAGATCATCGCAACCGTTAAACGGTGAAGACTAAGACACAATGGTCTATCCGATGTTTCGATATCCTTGTCTCGAAGCATCTACGACCACGAATCCTTTTAGACTTATGCTACAGACTGTCAAACATTTCTCCATGATCGAGATACTCATCTCGATACCTGTTTGATCTTGCATAAAGTCTGAGGACTTTACTTAAGTTGATATCTAATGTTAACTACATTATAATATAACTTAGATAAATTATTACCAAACAACTTACTGTTATTTCGAACAAGATGTTTGTGCTATTCACACAGAGATAAATAGCCTCGAGGGCATCATATCTCTACATCTCTCACTTGCACTCAGGCCCATTTATCCCGGTATCTAATACCGTTTTTACACATAAGTTTTCCCGACTTCATGTGGTAGAGCCTTCGTGAGTGGATTTGCTAAACCGTCTACAGTATAAAC
Source organism: Scilla litardierei (assembly GCA_030789695.1). Taxonomy (NCBI): domain Eukaryota; kingdom Viridiplantae; phylum Streptophyta; class Magnoliopsida; order Asparagales; family Asparagaceae; genus Scilla; species Scilla litardierei. The sequence continues at coordinate 230,433,534 of CM061141.1, read as the reverse complement.
TTAAGGAGTTTCTATGTTCATGTTAGACCAACCATTTGAATCTTATTCAAATAATTCACTTGGTCTTTCGGAATCCATAATATTTTTTTCTTTGATCTTATCCAGTTCATTGTACCTTACGATAATACTTTAAATTAGTTACTGGTCCTTTCAAATGGCTCATATCTATTTCTGATAAAGTATCAAACTTTTTGATTACTTTGTCAAAATATATGTTCCATTTCTTTGATGTCTCGCATGTAATTTATATGATCCCACTGACCTTGAAAACTTCCTGTCAATTCATATAAGTTGGCTCGTCTAAATCATATTTAGAAAAACGAACTTATAAGTGAATGCTCCAATTTTCATGGTCAACTTAAGCGTTTACATCGAGTTTGGTCCGAGTTGATCTGTACATATCTGCTAGCGAAAAACAGTTTCATTCTAATCCGTTTTATAGGAATTAGGATAAAAAACGTTCTCGACCAATATGATTGCACTTCACTATTTTCCTTTCTGCACCAATCTTTCAACTTAAAGATTTACTTGCAGAAAGTGAGGAAACATTTTCCTTCGACACGTAAACTAAATTCCAAAATTTATTTACGCACATGGACCATATCAAGTTATAAATCGGAGTTACTACTCCGAATTTTATCCTAGAAGTTGACTAAGTCATCATCAATTATGATGTCTAACTCGACTCTTCGTCTCACGAAACTCGAGTAATTATACAACTTTCTAATGATCGATTTACTGAATATCTTATTGATAATTTCCTCATTGAACATTATCAAAACTTAGGAATTACGATTGGGACTTAACCCAGAGGGAGGACTTAACTCAGAGTAACTGGCTATGGATCGCACCAAGTCTAACTAAGTGTGATTCATACCTTTTAACACACCGATGTGTTAACAGACTTGACCTGAGAGAAAATCATATTTTCTTTTAATTACGCAAGATTTAATGTAGCTAAGTATTTGACCATTCGATCTAATTGGATCAGTTTAAATACTTAAGTCATTTCATTCTTTATTTTATCAGACTTGTGTTTCATCAAGAACACGCGTCTTAATAAAATATACGAATAACTTATTTTGGTAATAGACTCGGGTACATCAGTATGTACGAGACTGAGTTCGACAACTCATTCTCCCACTGTCTCACAGATGGGTTTCGGCCATTATATCTAAGAGGATAAGACTCACAAGTGTACGTAGACTTCATAATACGAGAGGTCAGACCCCTCTTTATGTGACTTGTGAAGCTTACTCTCTCGATACGGCCTAGTCTATTTTGCCATATAAGTTTGCTACTATCTTGTGTATTTATATATTAACTTTTAATATATTATAGTTATCACAAATTACTAACAAAAAACATTGCTTCAGAAGCAAGGTGACGACATTCGTCAAAATGTGTTAGAAATATTTTGTATAACAATTATTCTGAAATCGTGACATCAAAATATGTCACATTTACATTTCCTCCTACATATGCCTCTACTAATGATAAATATAACTAACTTTCTCAATTGACTTTCCGGAGTGCCTTCTTCCTTTTCGAAATCACATTTAGATATTAAATAGCCCAACATAAATAAATAGCTATGCAAGCATCTCATGTATCCAAATGCCTGAGAGTTGCAATCTTGAGTGTAGCCCAAGAAGTTGCTTGTCTCAAGATTCGGTTGGGATACATAGTCTTGCACCGTTCATGCACTCGCATTCGACTCAAACGGTTTGATTAAATTCTCGAACTTTGCGGATCAAAATTGTTTGTCCGTACAACCTTGAGTGTAGCTCGACAAGTTATAGGGAAAAACATACTTCGAATATCCTATATGTTCAAGCTGCCTCATATAGAGACGAGTGACATATAGCGTGAATTTATTTGTTGGACCCAGAACTTAATGAAATCATATTTCTTAAGTCCGTTCTTTGGAAGGTCATTTTAATGTCAACGAGAATATAGTTTAATTCTATCGATTAGAATTTAACTTGATATTCAATTAATCAACCTATTTGACCAGTTAACTTATTCCTTTAAAATATTACATTTTGATTCCTTCGGTAAACATAGTATTGCCCTAGTTTAGCATATGTTCAATATTACATATAGGTAGAATGGCTTTTATCTATCTATATCCTCCCACTATTTTTACGATCGTTTCAAAGCTTAATAACAAACGATTTAATCGAATTAAAATTAATGGGTAAGAGGTGCAATCACCTTGAGCCTAACAACCTTGAGTGTAGCTCAACAAGTTGTAGGACTCTGTAATCGGAAGATGACTCTTCATCTATCATATCAGATATGACCCTCTTATTAGGTTTTTACCCCTAGCCATTTGTGATCATGAGTGTGCTCATCCAAATCACAATGTCTAGTCTAGTCAGACCCTTATTTTCGTGTCTAGCCTGACTTGCCCCGTCGCTCGGTGTATTCACGACACGTCGGTTTGGGTCAGGTCTTAGACTACATCTAGCCAGACTACATCATTGACATAACTTACGCCGGCGCATGGTAATACGACAGTTTGGGTCTAGTCAAGATTTCATCTTATGTATTAAAGGAGTTGGTTTCTATAAGGTTGCCATGTTACAGCTTGAGTGTAGCTCAACAACTATAACACGGGTCCTATAGTTGCCAACCCCTAAAACAAGGAGGGCTACGGGTAATCTTGAATAAGATCATTAACGTATTTGACTTAGATATAGTCCAGGGTGTCATACAATCATGATTCGCGTCATTATGGTCCAGCGGAACACAGCCAGGGAATTGACTAAGCCAGGATCACTATCCTTTAAAAGGTGATCCAGCAAACTTAGCCAAGCACATTGACTGGATCATGGTCCATTGAATGAATCTTGTCATTTTTATATGCGTGACATAGACTAATAGGCTTTTATTAACAACTAATTAATCCTATCAACTAGTTGAATCCTTAAATTCAAAATTTTAGGATTTGTTTAATAACTTTTATTAAATCCTTATCAACTATAAGGTTCACGTGCTATCCTAATCGTTAGTAGGATTTTAATAAATTTATTAACATCATTAAAAGAGAAGTCCTTTAATGAGAATTAATTATAACAACTAGAATTAAAAATTCATTAAAAGGACTACCCTAATCAGGAATTAGGTTTTGGAGTGTTGTTAATGTTTTATTAAAACATAGTATGTCATTAAAATTCAATTAATAAATTTTAATGATTTCTTAATGGCTAACCTAAAAGGTTGTCTTGTGTTATCAAATAAGGGACAAGATAACATAGCCATAAAGTTACACTAATTTATCGCATAAAATAAAAGTGTACAACTATTTAACAATTAAATAGACTAAAGTTTATCGCATAAACAATTTTAAACTTTTAAAATAGTTTTAAAAAATATCTCATAAATTTAAAACATCATTTTTAAAATTTCATGCTTAAAATTTTATCACATATAATATTTAAACATCTAAAATAATTTTTAAACTTATCGCATAAATTTAAAGAAACATATTCAAAAGGGCTTCTAAAACATTTTTAAAATTATCTCATAACTTTTAAAACATTTTATAAAGTATCAAAAAATATTTTAAACTTATCTTATAACTTTAAAACATTTTAAAAGTATTTTAAGAAACATTTCAATGTTTAATAAAATCGCAGTGCTAGATCGTTACGCAAACCTAGGCTCTGATACCACTGTAGGGTATCACTCTGATATCATTGCGATGCTGTTAAGGCCCATCATCCATGGCACCCTAGACCCGTCACAAGATACCTCAGAACTTGTTTTACGGCATGCCTCTCGACAACGCCCAACCTAACAAAGATATCCATCTTATCAGGACTTGGTACAGTAAGAGCAATTACTTCGGGTCAGCTCATAACCCGAGAACCCGTACTCAAGCTCAACAAGCTCTGATACCACTGTAGGGGGTTTTGGAACCCTTAGGGTACAAAAACTCTATTCACGTCCTAAGTCGGACGGAACATAGACATAAAAAAATTGCAGCGGAAAGATTTGTTAATCTAATTAACAAACAGTCAAATAATTTAACTTAGCCCTAAGGTACAAGACCCTTAGCCAAGATCTATCCCAACTTGGGATGGATCTGACCATCCCAAGAAGGATCTAACCTACTGCAATTAAATTAAACTAATGCTAATAAAACTACATCCCGAAATCTCAACCCTGTGACAGGCGAGATGTTTCTCACCGTCTTCCGAGCCGCTCCCCATCCCACGCCGAGCCGCTCCCCGAACCGCTCCTCGAACCGCTCCGCATCCTGAGTCGATCAATCCCCGTGTTGTCGAGCCAACCACGCACCGAAGAAAGTTTCACGCGAGTGAAACCTTCGCCAAGATTTCGGATCTGAATCCAAACTCCTTTGCGGCTTTGCTAGAGCCCTCAGGAGTAAGGCAGAAATATTAGGGAGAGGAGAAATATTGATTTAAGCTTAGATCCGAGCGTGCTCCAACATTTACGAGAGCCGCTCAGATCTAGAGCTTGTGACGAGTTTGGAGGAAGGGGGAGGCCCCTATTTATAGAGGCGGCGGACTCTCCCCTTTTTCGCACAACCGATTTGGGACTATTAATTTTAGAGTTAATTAAATCAAGTTAGTTTGCCCTTCACAAAGTGCAAACTTCCGTAAATTTTAACTCACTCACTGTTGAGCTTCATGATTGATACAACCTATCAATTCGAAGGGTGTTCAATGGTGAACACATAGGAAAAAACCGTTCGTCAATCGGAGTTCGTTTGACCATCCAATTGATAATCCAAAGATCAGCCTACGACTTGTTTTTCGCAAAAACCAGCCGTCAAAACTGCTCTGCCCCCTTAGGGTTCTGCACCCAATGTGGGACCCACCAGATGGGACCCACAACTCCTGCCTAGACCTAAGCGTCGCCCAGGCCAGGCCTGGGCGCCAGGCGCTCGGGCCAGGCGCCCGGGCGCCCTGGTGCCCAGGCGCCTGGGCCTGTCCCTGGGCCTGGCGCCAGGCCCTGGCTGGCCCTGGCACTACTAGGCCGGGCCAGGAGTCCAGGCCAGACCCAGTCTGGCCTGGGTCTGCCTGGTCTGGCCTGGTCTGACCCACAGACCTGTTTTGAGCATAAGTTGGGCATTTGGCGTCTGATTTGGATGCCGTTCGAACCTGGGCGTAGACCGGGATATTCCCGTCTTACCCGTGAACTTTTCCTTGCGTTTATATTATCAAATATAGTCTTAAATAATTTAAGACACATTTAATCTCTTTTTCATCATATGCAATTTAGTCCCTATCTAAGCTTAAATTATCATTTGCATCAAAATGCAATTTTCTCTTCCTTTGCATCAAAAATGTAAAATATTCTCCCTAACTAATTTCTACCTATTACTAGACAAAGGTCGCACTCTTTGTGTGACCCTACGGCCTGACCCTACTACAGGTTGGGCTCGAAGCCCTATACGGCGATGACCAAGAGCTGTGGCTGCCGTCCCTGTTTCAGAATCATCATAATGTGGTTAGCTCATCAATATGAGAATTGTCGGGACCACCCTGATCGTGTCTGTGATGAGTTATGCAGTTATAGTCTCTTCGTCTTAACTATGTCGTGTAGATCAAGTCTAGGATACGGTCAAACTGTCAACCCCAATAACTTGACTCCGGTTAGTTTCTATCGATCTTTAGTCAAATAATGTTGGACTTCTTCCAACATACTCTGGCCAGCGATTTTACTAAAGACCGAACTAACCCTACGACACTAACTCCCATTGACCGGGAGAGACGAATCCTCTCCTGTCCACTACTCTCCTCGTACGCTTCAAGTGACACCCAATCAAAGACCTTTCGACAGGCCTAGCCTCGAAGTTAGGTCAGTGATCTAAGTGGCACTGTTCACGCACATGTTCGTAAAATGACCTCAAGTCAAAAGACCAACTAGCCTATCATCAATAAGAATTATCATTGACAGATTGGTCAATGTAACCATATGATAACTCATGTGGATCATTCAGTGAACTCATTCTCTAATGAGCACCTGTGTCTCGTCTCCGACTTCGCCAAGTCGAACGATCATGAGATCATCGCCACCGCTAAACGGTGAAGACTAAGACATAATGGTCTATCCGATGTTTCAATATCCTTGTCTCGAAGCATCTACGACCACGAACCCTTTCAGACTTATGCTACAGACGGTCAAACATTTCTCCTTGATCGAGATACTCATCTCGATACCTATTTGACCTTGCATAAAGTCTCAGGACTTTACCTAAGTTGATATCTAATGTTAACTATATTATAATTAACTTAGATAAATTATTACCAAACATCTTACTGTTATTTCGAACAATATGTTTGTGCTATTCACACAGAGATAAATAGCCTCGAGGGTATTATATCTCTACAGTATCCAGCCTCTGGCTATTACTGCTGGGAGCTTCGAGCTAAAGCCGTCATTAGTGACGTGGATCCAGCAGGATCAATTTTCAGGGGCACCCATTGAGAGCCCTATTGAGCATCTGGACTCTTTCCTTGAGAAGTGTGACACCTTCAGGATCAACGGTGTCACGGCTGAAGCTATCCGACTGAAGCTATTCCCCTTCTCTCTGTGGGATAAGGCCAAGAAATGGCTTAGGGGAAAGGACCCGAACACCTTCACCACTTGGGAGAAGCTATCCAATGCCTTCTTGAGCAAGTTCTTCCCCCGGGGATAACGATGAAGTTGAGGAGTGAGATCTCCTCCTTCTCCCAAGCCCGCCACGAGTCTCTGCATGAAGCTTGGATGAGATACAAGGAGATGCAGCGGAGATGTCCTCACCACGAGCTTCCAAAATGGCAGATAATTAATCTGTTCTATAACGGGCTGAGGGATGACTTGAAATCTTCGATGGACGCCGCGGCTGGGGGTCCTTTATGTCGAGAAGCGAGGAAGATGCCGGTAAAATTCTTGAGAACATGGCATCAAGCAACGAGAGGTGGTGTGATGAGCGCTCCGTGCCCAGATCTGGGGGGCATTCATAGAGTCGAGGACGTCGACAAATTATCTAGCAAATTCGATTTGCTATCGACTCAGATCTCGGCGCTTATGGTAGGAGCTGGTGGTGCCAGCACCCAACAAATAGCAGCAGTGGAAGCGGAAGTCGTGGGAGACTTCAATGGTGGTGATATCTCACCACCAGTGGATCAAGCTAGCGCACTTTTCTTCAACCCGACGGGTAATGCATCATATCCACCAAGGACTAGCTCAAATCGGGCTTATTCCCCAAATAACCGAAACCACCCTAATCTGAGCTACAGGGCACCGTATCAGCAGCCCAAACAGCCGCAACAACAAGTATATCAGCCGCCTCGGTAACAGCAGCAGTAGTATCAGCAACAGCAGCAGCCACATCAAATGTACCGGCAGTACCCCCCAGGAACCAGCAGCCCATGCAGCAGCAGCAGCAGCCATATGGCCAGCAGCGAGTTATCTCCCCGGTCGAGAGCCTCTTGACATAGTATATTACGAACCAGGAGAAGATCAACTTGTGGCTGGAAATGGGACAGAAGGCCCTTACCGACCAAGTAACCCAGCTGTGGCTGCAGGTGGCGAACCTTCAGAGGGCACAGAACCAATTGTCGGGTCAGCCGAAAGTAAATCCAAGGGGGCGAATCAAACGTTGGCCTTAATGCATGATCATGCCAACGTATCTGCTATAATATTGAGGAGCGACACTTGGCTTCCAAATAGAGTGCCCGCTAAGGAAACTGAAGCTCCGTTGGTCGATGGGCAACCAATTGAAAAAGCTAATAACGACGAGGCTTCGTTACCAAGGACTATGACTCCGGAGGGAGTCTCTGAGGAAGAGAAGAAGAAGAGCGAAGAGTGGGACTTGAGAGTCTTTAAGCCCGTTGTGCCTTTCCCACAACGACTTGTCAAGGCAAAGATTGATGAAAAATATGGCAAGTTCTTTGCTATGGTCAAAAATTTGAGCTTGTAGATCCCTTTCCTTGAAGCCATAGAGACTATTCCTTCCTATGCGAAATTCTTGAAGGACTTGGTGATGAGGGGTTCCAGAAAGGAAAAGGTCGTTCTCACAGCGGAATGCAGCGCTCTGATTCAGCGAGCGAACCCGCCGAAACTCAAGGACCAGGGGAGCTTCTCTATCCCTTGTTCGATTGGAGAAGTGAAGATTAACCAGGCGCTCGTCGATTTGGGAGCGAGCGTCAGCTTGATGCCTCTGTCACTATACATGAGGATAGGAATGGGGGACCTTGAGCCCATCGGTATGACCCTTCAATTGCAGACCGATCAGTCAAATATCTGGTGGGGATTGTGGACGACCTACCAGTAAACGTCAGCGTAGTGCATGTGCCGCTAGACTTTGTTGTGATGGATATGCCGGAAGACACTCATACTCCGATCATCCTCGGGAGGCTCTTCATGGCCACCACTGGCATGCTGATAGATGTAAAAAAGGGAAGCTATCCCTTAATTTTGGCGACCAGAAGGTCGAATTTGACTTGGGGCTATTTATGAAGCATCCTCCGGATGAACTAGGTTGCAATATGCTGGACATTGAAGAAGAAAGAGCTGTAGAAGCTGGATCTTGGGAGATCCTCTCGAGGAACCCCCCTGATAGCTTGGGGACCCTGGAGGAACATGCTGGGGTGGAAGAAGAGAAAGTTGCCGGAGACGTGTTATCCTCCGTGACGACCCCTCCCAGGTTCCAGAAAGCTGCTTCGACGAGGAGAAAAGGAAAAGAGCCCATGGGGCTCACCGCTGATGAGATCCAGATCCTACGGAAAGTGACGGTCGATGCCAATGTGAGGGAGAAGCCCCCAGACATCAACGGAGGGAGGATCGTCGAGAAAGTCTACTTATCACCACTGTTAACACCAAGGGCCACCACTCCAAAATCTGAAGGGATGCCAAACATTGGGCATCACCCACGTCGTCCTTGAAAATCATCTACCGGGCGTCGAGCAAACGACGTTAAACAACAGCGCTTCATGGGAGGCAACCCATGTTCTAAACTTTCGTCTTTATTTTTAGGGTTATTTTTCTTATTTTGTTGAATAAATTCAGCAACGGGAGCTGTCGTCAAGAGACTTCGACTATTTTTGATGTTTTGCAGGAGACAAGCCCCCAACCAATCTGTTGGACCCTCAACTGGTCGGGTGGGACGTATCTGAAGATGGCCTATATCTGTCCATCAACGAACCACTCGGGTGGGACAAGCTGAGACCGGGTAGCTGATCGTGTGAGAACAGCAGTGCTCTCGGAAGATTTGGGGATTAATTCAACCGATCGGTTGATCTGGAGCTGTGACTGTGTCGCTGTCCGGATGAAGTCGGCAATCCTCTCGGGAAAATTGTGAAGCGGCCAACCGATCGGGTGAAAACTCACCCGATCAGTTCGCCTGTAGCCGCCATCCAACAACATTTTCCGAAAAATTACCCAACCGATCGGGTGAGATCTCACCCGATCGGTTTGCCTAAAACCATATAAATAACTCCGACTGAACCGATTCGTTTTCTCTCTCCCGACTTCGATCATCCCCCGTAGTTTCCACTTCTCCCACTCTCAACCGGCCTTCCACTTCCCCCAAATGATCTCCACTCCCTCTCAACCGATCTCCCCACATCCTCCTCTCTCTCTCCAGCAATCCCACTCTATCTCTCCCACATTAAACCCTAATCTTCGCCCTACCCCTAGCCGTTCTTCCACATTTCGAAAATTTGTTGGATCAGCGGGCCGCAGCTTCACACTCCCATCAATTGCACATCATTAGGTGTTTTGCGAGCAAGGATTAACTTCGCTACTGGGTAAACTCGTTCTTGAGCTCTTTTTCTTAATATTTCCCTAGTAATATATTTTTGCTCAATTGTCTTTTGGTCGTGTGCATCCATATAGACTTGCATACACTTGCATCACACACTCTCATGGCCAGTGACAAAGATAAGGGTAAGGCCATCATGCATGAGGAGGAGCCGTCTCGCAAGAGACGGAAGTCCATACGTCCACCTAGTTCACGTCCTCCTCCTACACCGCCTACACAACCCCAACCCCAACCCATCGTTCCCGTTGTGGACCCACTGGTGGGACCGCAGGAATACCGTTTCTTGAGTCGTGAACAAAAAGATATTTACAACCGACTCAATAAACGGGGACACCTGGCCACTAAATTTGCACATGCACAAACCCTTATCGATCTCGGAGTTTTCTCCGGGGTCGAGACTTTATTTGAAAATTTAGGTTGGATAGGGTTCATAAATGCCCATGCACCATCTTACCCCGCCCTCACACTAGAATTCCTATCTTCCCTCAATTATGTGGCGGGGTCCATCGTCGATTTCCGCGTCCGAAACCGAAGTATCCGCACCAACATGAACACAATCAATAACATTTTCGGTTTCCCGATACTCGACGACAACGCTATCCGCCCCTACGATTATCACCGCGACTTTGATGTCGATATCTTTTGGCATCGCCTCACCCTCCACGACCGATACCCTCGAGGCAAGGCCAAGGCCTCCTCCATCATTCACCCCATATTCCGTCTGGCCCACCGCATCATTTCTAGCACATTCTTCCCCAGGGATGAGTCCGGGACCGTGAATATCCCTGACCTTTTTATTTTATGGGCCATGAAATTTGATTTTATTCGTGGCGATGACGGGATCTCCTTCGGGGCCCCTTCCATACCCATTCATGGCGGCGCTTGGCTTATTCAAAAGTTAGTTGATATTAGCCGCGCTGGCAAAGGGAAATACTATTGCACGGGCCTCATCACCATCATTGCTTTGCATCCCACATTCAATATCATTATCCCCAGAGATTTGCCACATGCTGCAGGATCTACACACCTAGATCTTGACGTCCTGCGGCACATACACATGATCAGACCCCGCCTCGACGGTCATTTTACCTTCTACTACGGGCACCCCCTGCTCCTTACACCATTCTGCCCAACCCTGGTCGTATGTCTATCGTTCTTGTGGCAGATTGGACGTTCCCCACTGACCCAGAGTTTCTAGGGGGTTACATCTTCAGTTCCGTTTCCCGGGCGCACCCACACCACCGTCCCCTACCGCCCACTAAGGCGAGCAGGATATCCCTGTGTCCCGAGGAGACCTCGGGGCTGGCCCTAGTAGAGCCACCCGGCTTTGTCCCTATCACTTCTATGGCTCTCACCATTTCCACTGTCCGTCTGGCCACTACTTCTTCCGTTCGTCGAGCCGCCTCTGCTCGCCTCGGTCTCGAGGCTGAGTTAGCTGCACTACACGCTGGCGCATCCACCACTACCTCCTCAGACCCATCCTCTTCTATCTTCTCGCACCTGACGTGCGTTTATATTTCATATATTCACGCACGTTTTCTTCCGTGTTTTTCCGTATTTTACCGCCGTCTTTTATTCGTTTTCTCATGTTTTCTTGTGTTTTCTTGTTTTCTTTCTCTTTTCCGTATTTTTCGTGTTTTGCAGGAGTTTGCTGGCATTTGGGGCGTAAAACGATGATATCATGTGTCCCCGGAGCAACGGGAGGAGTCGCGCGTGATCCAGGGGGTCAAACGACAAAGATTGCATCTTTCAGCCCCTCACCCGGTCGGTTGGTCATCTCCAACCGATCAGGTGATGCACGCGTGCACCACCCGGACGCAGCTTGGAGCTCACGAGAAGTCACCCGGTCGGTTCAGCGACCGGGTCAGAAGCTCAAAGTCTCTGGAAATTCGAAGCTGATTTCCAACTGATCGGGTGACCTTCACCCGATCGGTTCACCTGTAGCTGAATTTCAACAGCCAAGACTCGAAGTTCCAACCGGTCTCCTCACCCGGTCCACACCAAGATCCAACCGGTCGGCACCAAGATCCAACCGACCGCACCAAGTATCAACCGACCGGTTCATACTGACCAGGTGAAACCCCCGCATTGTGCTGTGATTTTGTGTAACGGCTCACCCGACCGGTTGACTTGTCAACCGATCGGGTGATGTCGTTTTCTATAAATAGAACCCTAGGTTTCCCAGATTCAGGAGTTGGTTATTTTTTACTGTTTTCTTCATTTTGTGACGGCTGTAATTTCCCAGTTTTTGTAAGTTTTCGGATCTTTGTAAAACTTTAGTATTATCTTAATTGCTTTACTACCTTTGCATTCCTATTGTCTGATTATGATTTTGACGGTTCATTTTCATTTAGATCGCTTTTTAATGAATATTTGTTAGTAGTTCCCTAATCCGGGGTTTTGGCGGAAACCCCTTCGGGGGCTCTTCCCGATGTGTCCATAGGGTTAGGAAATCGATAGGGATTAGGAATCTAACGGTTACACGGGGTGTTTTATTGTCATCGGCGGGAAAAAGACCGCCTTTGACCGTCGGGCCAAGGGGGAATAAACTTGGCGGTTGACTCCCTAGCCATAGCTCACGCCTTTAGCGTAGACGCCGAATCCTAGCGCGCGGGAGCGGCAGGACGAGACGTTGGGAGTTATCGTTGCGAGCTTAGTGCTCCCGGAGTCGATCAGTGTTAGTGGACACGGGAGTGCCCACTGATCGAACCCGGGAATTCCGACGTATCATCCTGGGCACCAACCGGAATATCGGGCCCATGGGATGCCGGTACCACTTTTAGAGGCAACGTCTCACCATTAGACCCCAATTCCGATCGCCATCCTACCCGTAGGCCGTATCGGCGAGAGTCGCTCGTTGGGGAGGAAACCAAAGTCCCGGGTTTTATTTTCATATTGTTTATACCTCGCTTTCCTTTACCGTGACAACTCATCATTTGATCTGGGCTAGCTCGCACACGGGGTGATTTTGGTCCTCTTTGACACAAGCACATCCTCGCCTCCCTGTGTTCGACCCCCAAGCCACACTACAACACCGTGCGCTTACGGTTACAAATATTTAGATTTCCGCGCCCCCGTTCGCGCCGAGCCGGGGTGCCGGTCAAGTTTATGGCGCCGTTGCCGGGGAGGCAACGTGCTTGTTCTTTTAGGATCTCATGAACCCTAGTGTCTAGCTCTTATCCATACCTCGCGATAATTTTCGCATTCTTCCTTTTTCCTTTTTATTTTCTCATTCTTATTTCTATTTCTATTTCTATTTCTAACCTTATCTGTTTCTTTCCCACTTGTCGCTTCACGGGTGTTTGTTGTTTTTCATGCGCAGGAGTTCAAGAAGTCTCGACGACTTGATCCCAGTCGATCCAGAGATAAACGCCACCCTTAGGCGTTTGGCCGCCGAGAAGCGAAGAAGAGAGGATCCTGAAGCCATGGGGGAGAACACCCCGCCTTACAAATCCCTGCTGGAATACTCGATGCCATCTGTCGAGTCCACCTCCGCCATCCGTCCTCCAGTTATTACGGCTCAAAGCTTCGAGCTTAAGCCATCTTTGGTGACATGGATCCAACAGGATCAGTTTTCGGGTGCACCCATGGAGAGCCCAATCGAGCATCTAGACTCCTTGGAGAAATGTGACACCTTCCGGATTAACGGTGTCACAACTGAGGCGATCCGACTAAAGCTGTTCCCCTTCTCCTTGAGAGATAAAGCCAAGCTGTGGCTTAGGGGGAAGGACCCGAACACATTCAACACCTGGGAGAAGCTCTCAAATGCTTTCCTGACAAAGTTCTTTCCCCCGGGGAAGACCATGAAGCTGAGGAGCGAGATCTCCTCCTTCTCCCAGGCCAGCCACGCGTCCTTGCATGAGGCTTGGACAAGATACAAGGTGCTGCAGAGAAGATGTCCCCACCATGAGCTTCCCAAATGGCAGATCATAAATCTGTTTTATAATGGATTGAGGGACGATTTAAAATCTTCCATGGACGCCGTGGCTGGGGGGTCCTTCATGTCGAGAAGCGAAGAAGATGCCGGGCAAATTTTGGAAAATATGGCATCCAACAATGAACGATGGTGTGACGAGAGAGCCACACCAAGGTCTGGGGGCATCCATAGAGTGGAAGACGTCGACAAATTGTCAAGCAAGTTTGACTTGCTGTCAACCCACATCTTCGCATTGATGGTAGGCACCGGTGGCGCCGGTTCACAACAGATTGCTGCAATAGAATCCGAAGTTTTTGGAGAGTTCGACGGTGGTGACATCTCACCACTGTTGGATCAGGCGAGCGCATTGTTCTACAATCCTACGGGGAATGCGCCATTTCCACTACGAACCAACTCAAACCCGGCCTACTCTCCCAACAACCGGAATCATCCGAACCTCAGTTACCGGGCACCTTACCAACAACCGGCTCAGCAACAACAGCAGATATATCAGCCGGCTAGGCCCCAGCAGCAGTTTCAGTAGCAGCAATTTCATCAGCAACAACCACCACAGCAGTATCAACAATATGCTCCTAGGAATCAGCCGCCCATCCAGCAGCAATACGGCCAGCAGAGGGCCATTTCTCCAGTTGAGTCCCTCTTGACTCAATACTTAGCCAACCAGGAGAAGATCAATCTGAAGCTGGAGATGGGACAAAGAGTCCTCACTGATCAGGTAACCCAGCTGGGGTTGGAAGTGGCGAACCTTCAGAGACCGCAGAATCTCCTACCGCTACAGCCTGAGGTGAACCCAAGGGGGGTAAATCGGACCTTGGCACTCACACACGAACATGAAAACGTGTCCGCCATCGTTTTGAGAAGCGGGACACAAATTCCTACTAGAGTGCCACCCAGCCAACCGGAAGCACCACTGGCCGTTGAGCGGCCAATTGAGAAAGATAATGACGACGATGCCCCGTCGCAAAAATTGTGGCTCCAGAGAGACCCCCCGAAGAAGAGAAGAAGAAAGAAGAAGGGAATTTGAGGGTATTCAAGCCCGTTGTGCCCTTTCCGCAACGTTTGGCCCAAGCAAAAATCGACGAGAAGTATGGCAAATTTTTTGCCATGGTCAAAGATTTGAGCCTCCAAATCCCCTTCCTAGAAGCCATAGAGACGATCCCCTCCTATGCAAAATTCTTGAAAGACTTGGTGACACGGGGATTTAGAAAAGAAAAGGTCGTGTTAACGGCGGAGTGCAGCGCACTCATTCAGCGCGCAAATCCGCCCAAGCTCAAGGACCCCGGAAGTTTCTCCATCCCTTGCTCTATTGGGGAAGTGCAAATCCAGAGGGCGCTCGTCGATCTTGGTGCGAGCGTCAACTTAATGCCCCTATCATTGTACAAGAGAATATGGATGGGAGACTTAGAGCCCACCGGCATGACATTACAACTTGCTGACCGTTCGGTCAAGTATCCGATGGGAGTAGTGGACGACCTCCCCGTGGATGTGAAAGGAGTGCATGTACCAGTTGATTTTGTGGTGATGGACGTGCCGGAAGACAAGCATACCCCAATTATTCTTGGACGACCCTTTATGGCAACCACCGGAGTGCTAATAGACGTAAAGAACGGGAAGCTTTCCCTCGATGTGGGCCAAGAAAGAGTCGAATTTGACTTAGGCTTGTCGATGAAGCATCCAAATCCCCCAGATGATCCTATTATCAATATGCTGGAGAATGAAGAAGATAGAGCTGTTGAAACAAGTGCCTTGGAAGTGCTCTTGAGAAATCCCCCCGATAGCTTGGGGGACCTTGGAGAGCAAGTTGGCTCCCCAAAGAATGAAGTTGCTAGTGAGGCGGTCGCGCGACATGTGATCCCTCCCGGATTCCCTAAGTCTCCTCCCACGAGGAGAAAGGGGAAAGAACCCATGGACCTCACCGGTGATGAGGTCCGGATCCTGAAAAAGATGGCGGTAGACGCCAATTTGAGGGAGAAGCCCCCGGATCCTGTAGACAAAGGGAGGGTAGTCGAGCAAATCTTTTTACAGCCGCCGACTACACCCATAGCCACAACCTCTGGAGCTGAAGAGATGCCGGATTTTGGGCATCACCCGTATCGCCCACCATGAACATCATCAACGGGCGTCGAGCTAACGACGTTAAACAAAAGCGCTTCATGGGAGGCAACCCATGTTCTAAACTTTTGCTTCGCTTTTTAGGACTTTTTCTTAACTTTATTTTATCCATTTTTCTAAAATAAATCCAGCCGGAAGAACTCCCGTCGTGAAACTTAGGCGATTTTTGGGTTTTTGCAGAAAACAAGGCCTCAACCGATCGGGTGAGTTCTCACCCGATCGGTTGGGATGTATCAGCTTACGGCCGTATCTGTCACCAAATGAACCGACTGGGTGGAGGAAGAAGAGACCGGGCGACCAGACCGGGTGACCTGGGGAAACTCTCGGGAAAATTTCAGTATTCATCAACCGACCGGGTGGCAAAATGCGAGACCGGTTGAGGGACCGGGTGAAAAACTCCGAGTTCTCGGGAAAATGTGTGGAGCGGCGAACCGATCGGTTGAGTTCTCAACCGATCGGGTCGCCTGTAGCATTTCTTCAGCATCAAATTTTCGACCTAATGTCAACCGATCGGGTGAAAACTCACCCGACCGGTTCGACTTAAAACCTATAAATACCCCCGACCCACCCGCTCACAAACCCTCGCCCGATCTCTCCGTTTCTCTGTCGTTTCGTCTTCCTCCAGCCACCCGACTGCCAAAAACCCCTCTCCCACGACCTCAAATCCTCCATTAGTCTCTCTGTCCACCTCCCCCTCGCATTTCTCCATCTCTTCCTCTCTCTCCCTCTCCTATTTCTCATTTCTTTAGCCCTAATTCCCAGTACCAACCCCCACTTTCGAATTTTTTGGTGAAAAAGGAGTGCCGTGGCTCCACACTTCTCCCATTGCACGACATTGGGTCATCTACGAGCGGGGAACTCTAATTGCTACGGGGTAACTTCGCTCCACTTCTCGAATTTCAATTTTTACCCTAATATTTCTTTTGCTTGGTTTTTGTGTGTGTGCACTTTGATAGTACTTTGCACCCATTTGCACCACTCACGCACACACATGGCCAGGGAGAGAGATAAAGGAAAGAGTATCATGCGGGAGGAGGAACCATCTCGTAAGAGACGTAAACAAACACGTCCTCCTTCCCGCACACGCGAACTGACACTAGCCCCTCCCCCTCCAGTTATTCCCCCTGTGGACCCCATGTTGGGCCCGCATGGGTACCTATTCCGGAACCAAGAGCAGAAAGACTTCTACCGCAGACTAGATGCTAGAGGGAATTTATCAACCAAGTTCACCCACACCCAATCACTCGTCGACCTCGGTGTCTTCACCGAGGTCGAGACTATTTTTGCTAATCTAGGTTGGTTGGCCTTCCTTAATGCCTCTGCGGTATCCTTCCCGTCGCTCACCTTAGAATTCCTTTCATCCCTCGTTTGTGAGTCGGGGTCGACCGTCACTTTTCGGGTGCGTAACCAAACCATTCGCACAAACCTGGACACCATCTGCGATATATTTGGTTTCCCTATCCTAGGGAATGACGCTATCCGGCACTACGAATATCCCCTGGAATTTGACGTCGATAACTTTTGGTTCTGCCTCACCCTACTTGTCGCTATCCCCGAGGGAAGGCCATGGCCTCCTCCATTATCCATCCCATATTTCGTCTGGCCCATAGGATCATATCCTCTGCATTTTTCCCGCGGGATGAGTTTGGTACCGTGACTATCCCCGATCTTTTTATTCTTTGGGCCATGACTTTCGCTTTTGTTCGTGATGACGATGGAATTAGCTTTAGGGCCCCGACTGTCCCTGTTCATGCTGGCGATTGGCTTGTTTACAAGCTTCTCGAGATTAGCAGGGCCAGGAAGGGCAAGATCTGTTGTGGGTGCATTATCACTATTATTGCTTCATATCCCCCGTTTAATATCCATATCCCCCGTGGTCTTCCCATCGCCGCAGGACCCTCACGTCTAGATCTTGACGTCCTGCGGCATATTCATATGATTAAGCCCCGCCCCGACGGTCGCTTCGAATTCAATTACGGCCATCCCCCTCACCCCTACACCATTCTCCCCAACCCTGCTCGCATGACTATTGCTCTTAGGGGAGATTGGACTTTTGCGCCCGACCCTGAGTTCTTTGAGGGGCTACACCTTCCTTTCCTTCCCGCGGACGCATGTAGACCACCTTCCCCTGCCGCCCACTTAGGCGTGCAGGATATTCCTGCATCCCGGGGAGATATTGAAGCTCCTGGCCCGAGTCACCCTGTTTCTGCTCCTGGCCCCATCACCTCTGAGCACCTTTTTGCGGCCATCTCTGGCCTCATGACCAGTGCCGGCACGACCACTACCGCCGGCACTAATTCCACTTCACTTGCCGGGACCACTTCTGCCTCACATCAGTCTACCTCCTTTGGTCGCCGTCAGGTCTCTGCCCGTCTTGCTCTAGAGAGGGAGGTCACTGCCCTCCGTAATCTCGCCATGTCCTCAGCCCCCTCGGACCCATCACCGTCCTCTTTTCTCGTTCACCCACGCTTCCTCGCGCTTGAGAGGAACGTGGCCGCCATTCTTCGCCTCCTCACTAACCTCCACGGACCACCACCACCCACACCACCGCCTTCACCACCTCGACGATCTTCTCCTCCACCCTCCCACACATCCCCACCCCCATCACCTCCACCTAGGCGATCATCCTCCCCTCCCACATCTACTCACGTCCCCGTACCCATTTTTTCTCTCACGACCACTTCTCTCACCCCTCCACCACCTCCTCCCTCCTCCACCATCACCGGTTATGTGCGCCGCAAGAAATTGCCGGTGCGCTCCAAATCTCTTCCACCGCCACCCACTACCGTCACCATCACGTCTTCTCCCCCCACTTCTACCCCTTCTACCACAGCCTTGATCGTCGCACTTCCACTACCACCCACCACCACCGACACTCCACCCATCATTCACACCACCACTGCACCTATTCCTCCACCTCTTTCTCCACTTCTCCGCACACCCCCAGTCTCCCCCACCCACCCATCCCCTCACTCTTTCGAGGAGGGCGAGGATTCGCCTTCTCCTGATTCTTGATTTCTCTTTTTGTCGTGTGTTGTCGTGTTTTATTTTCTTTGTGTGTGTGTGTGCTTGTTTTACTTTTTGTCGTGTCGTGTCGTGTCGTATAATTTGTTCATTTTTCCTTCTTTCTTTTTTTCTATTTTTGTGTCGTGTGGTTTAATTTCGTGATTTCGTTTTTTCTTTATTTTCAGTTTCGTATCTGTTTTTTTTTCATTTCTTTTTGTGTCGGTGCGTATCCCCCCATTTTCATTTGCCCTCCCGTACTCACTCTTATTGCATTGAGGGCAATGCAAGCTTCAGCTTGGGGGAGTCGCACTTTGTGCGTCGTTTGAGTCTTTCTCTTTCGTTTTTAGGTCGTTTTCATCGTGTTTTTATTTTTCTTTTCTTCTTTTTATCTCTTTCCCCTAGAGATGAACCCTATGATGAAATGCCACAAAATCACACACACCTAGCATGGCATCGATAATCACACTCACTAACCCTAGGATATCGAGTCCCCTGCATTTTCACGCATCGTGGGTCCACTTAGCTTTTTTGTGAGTCGTGTGTCGTGCCTGGCCGTGTGGTGTGCTTCTACTTTGTGATTCACTTTATATACCTGTCCAGAAATGACCCCTAGATTATCATGTTTCGATATGAATATGCGGTACTTATTTCTACTGTCTGCTTCTTCTGCATGCTATATATATATTGTACGCTTCATTTCGCATGTGTCAGGATTCCACAACTAAGGACTAGGATAACCCCATCTAGCCCATGCTCTAATTAGCTAGAATAGTTTCCTTTGCCCAAGTGTTTAGATTCCGATTTCTTTTTTGTTTTACTTGGTGCAAACCCCCTCGTCGTGTACCGTTCTCCCACTTGGGAGAGTACACATGTATATACCCCAATATCCAAAAATCCAAAAAAAAAGAGAAAAGAAAAGAAAAACCCAAAAAGAAAGAAATGAATAAAAAAATTGTATAGCCAAAAATCCAAAAAAAAATACAAATACCCAAAACCCAAAAAAATTCCCGTGTGAATATTTTTTTCATACTTGCTGTGAATAAAGGGAAGGCGAGAATTTGCACCGAGTGATCTACTCCACATCATCTCAACCACCATCGTTTTCGAAAACACTTGGCTTAGGAACTTTTTAGCTATTATCTAGGCTATAGTGGTGTGATTTCCTTAACCCTAGTTGTGGAGCCCCCGACGCATGATATGTTTCGATTCCCTCTATTCTCATGCATGCTTGAACTATAAATTCACCGCTTTATTCAATTCGAATCGATATTTGGGTCGTTTCCTGGATTTGTGTATATCGAGCTTTATTGCACATCGTAGATAGTGACACCGACTGCTGGCGCACTACCACACTCACTCGCGCTTCACCGCGTGGGCCCACGGCACTTGTTTTGACTCGTATTCCTGGGTTTAGTGATGTGATTTGGCGTTTGCTTGCTTGGTGTGTCGATTTTGATTTTGTTGGCCCTGACGGGCGATCTAGGATATAGAGTTTTCTTTTTCTCTCTTTCTCTCTATTTTTCCTCCCCGAGCTCCTACTCTCACTCATCTTCCTCGAGGACGAGGAAGAGTTCAGCTTGGGGGATTTTGACGTGCGTTTATATTTCATATATTTACGCACGTTTTCTTCCGTGTTTTTCCGTATTTTACTGCCGTCTTTTATTCGTTTTCTCGTGTTTTCTTGTGTTTTCTTGTTTTCTTTCTCTTTTCCATATTTTCCGTGTTTTGCAGGAGTTTGCTGGCATTTGGGGCGTAAAACGATGATATCATGTGTCCCCGGAGCAACGGGAGGAGTCACGCGTGATCCAGGGGGTCAAACGACGAAGATTGCATCTTTCAGCCCCTCACCCGGTCGGTTGGTCATCTCCAACCGATCGGGTGATGCACGCGTACACCACCCAGACGCAGCTTAGAGCTCACGAGAAGTCACCCGGTCGGTTCAGCGACCGGGTCAGAAGCTCAAAGTCTCTGGAAATTCGAAGCTGATTTCCAACCGATCGGGTGACCTTCACCCGATCAGTTCACCTGTAGCCGAATTTCAACAGCCAAGACTCGAAGTTCCAACCGGTCTCCTCACCCGGTCCGCACCAAGATCCAACCGGTCGGCACCAAGATCCAACCGACCGCACCAAGTATCAACCGACCGGTTCATACTCACCGGGTGAAACCCCCGCATTGCGCTGTGATTTTGTGAAGCGGCTCACCCAACCGGTTGACTTGTCAACCGATCGGGTGATGTCATTTTCTATAAATAGAACCCTAGGTTTCCCAGATTCAGGAGTTGGTTATTTTTTACTGTTTTCTTCATTTTGTGACGGCTGTAATTTCCCAGTTTTTGTAAGTTTTCGGATCTTTGTAAAACTTTAGTATTATCTTAATTGCTTTACTACCTTTGCATTCCTATTGTCTGATTATGATTTTGACGGTTCATTTTCATTTAGATCGCTTTTTAATGAATATTTGTTAGTAGTTCCCTAATCCGGGGTTTTGGCGGAAACCCCCTCGGGGGCTCTTCCCGATGCGTCCATAGGGTTAGGAAATCGATAGGGATTAGGAATCTAACGGTTACGCGGGGTGTTTTATTGTCATCGGCGGGAAAAAGACCGCCTTTGACCGTCGGGCCAAGGGGGAATAAACTTGGCGGTTGACTCCCTAGCCATAGCTCATGCCTTTAGCGTAGACGTCGAATCCTAGCGCGCGGGAGCGGCAAGACGAGACGTTGGGAGTTATCGTTGCGAGATTAGTGCTCCCGGAGTCGATCAGTGTTAATGGACACGGGAGTGCCCACTGATCAAACCCGGGAAGTCCGACGTATCATCCTGGGCACCGACCGGAACATCGGGCCCATGGGATGCCGGTACCACTTTTAGAGGCAACGTCTCACCATTAGACCCTAATTCCGATCGCCATCCTACCCGTAGGCTGTATCGGCGAGAGTCACTCGTTGGGGAGGAAACCAAAGTCCCGGGTTTTATTTTCATATTGTTTATAGCTCTCTTTCCTTTACCGTGACTACTCATCATTCGATCTGGGCTAGTTCGCCCACGGGGTGATTTTGGTCCTCTTTGACACAAGCACATCCTCGCCTCCCTGTGTTCGACCCCCAAGCCACACTACAACACCGTGCGCTTGCGGTTACAAATATTTAGATTTCCACGCCCCCGTTCGCGCCGAGCCGGGGCGCCGGTCAGCACCCACGTTTCCACGCATTAGAGAGGAACATGTCCACCATACTCCGCCACCTCACTCACATTTACGGTCCTCCTCCACCCACTCCTCCCACCTCACCACCCCCTTCACTTCATCGACGATCTTCACCTCCCCCATCACATCCATCACCACATCCATCACCCCCTAGGTGACCTTCCCCTCCCGCCACCACTGTTTCCATTCCTGCCACTACACCTCTACTCACGACCACTTCCGTCGACCCCACAGATCCATCACCCTCCACTTCCGTCACCGCATACACGCGCCGTAAGAAATTGCCGGTGCGTTCGAGATCACTTCCCATACCACCCACTTCTATCACCGTATCTCACCCACCCTCCACCGCATTGGTCGCCATATCGCTTCCACTCACCATCATCACCACAACTCCACCCATTGTCCACACCACCACCACACCACCACCACACCCATCCATTCACCCCCTCCACCCCTCTCGCCACTTCTCCGCACACCCATCACCTCTCCCGCCCACTCCCCTCCATCTTCTGCCGAGGAGGACGAGGACAGTTCCTCTCCTGCATTTTGATTTCTTTTTCTTCTTCGATCTTCCCCCTAGCATATATCTGCATCACCACGATCATATCATATTGCTAGCATTATCATGTGCTGCTTGGGGGAAATCGATTTTTGTGTGTTGTCGTGTGTTTTTCGTCGTTGTGTGCTTGTTTATATTTGTCATGCGGGGTGTTTTTCTATCTCTTATTTTGTGTGTTTCTTTTCTTTATTTTTCAGTTTCATCCGTATGTTTTCTCGTTTTTCATTCTTTTTGTGCCGGTGCGTATCCCCCATTTTCATTACCCTCCCGTACTTACTATTATTGCATTGAGGGCAATGCAATTTTCACCTTGGGGGAGTCGCACTTTGTGCGTCAGTTGTGCCTTTTTCACAATCTTTTTGAGTCGTTTTCATCGTGTTTTTCTTTTTCTTCTCTTCTTTTTATCTCCCTCTCCTAGAGATGACACCATATGATGAATTGCCACAGAATCACACACACACCTAGCATGGCTTCGATAATCACATTCACTAACCCTAGGAAGCCGAGTCCTATTGCATTTCATGCATCGTGGGTTCACATTGCTTTTATGTGAGTCGTGTGTCGTGACTAGCTAGTAGTGTGCTTCTACTTTTTGATTTTGATTTATATACCTGTCCTGGGATGACCCCTAGATTATCATGCTTCGATTTGAATTTGCGGTATTTTCTTCTCATGTCTGCTTTTATATGCATGGAATATATTTATATCGTATACTTCAATTCGCATGTGTCGGGATTCCACAATTAGGACTAGGATAACCCATTTAGCCTATGCTCTGATTAGCGAGAAAAATCTCCTTTACCCAAGCGTTTAGAATCCGATTTATTTTTTGTTTTACTTGGTGCAAATCTCCTCGTCGTGTACCGTTCTCCCACTTGGGAGAGTACACATGTATATATCCCAAAATACCAAAAATCCAAAAAAGAGAGAAAAGAAAAACCAAAAAAAAAAGAAAACAAAAAAGGAAAAAGAAAGGAAAAAAATATGCATAGCCAAAAGTCCAAAAAAATTTACAAATACCCAAAACCCAAAAAAATTCCCGTGTGAATATTTCTTCCTATCTACCTAGAATAAAGGGAAGGCGAGAATTTGCACCGAGTGTTCTACTCCACATCTTCTCAACCTCCATCGTTTTCGAAAACACTAGGAATAGGAATTTTCTAGCTATTATCTAGGCGATAGTGTGGTGATTTCCTAGTCCCTAGCTGTGGAGTCCCCGACGCATGATATGTTTCTATTCTTACGCTCTTCTCATGCATGCTTGAGCTTTTATTCACCGCAATTTCGAATTGAATCGATACTTGGGTCATTCCTTGGGTATGTGTATATGAAGATTTATTGCACATCGTAGATAGTAACACCGTCTGCTAGCACACGACCACACTCACTTGCGCTTCACCATGTGGGCCCACGACACTTATTTGGACTCATATCCCTTGGTTTAGTGCGGTGTTTTGTCGTATGCTTGCTTAGTGTGGAGTGTTTAATTTTGTTGGCCCTGGTGGGCGATCTAGGGTTTTGATTTCTCTTTCTGTTTCTCTCTCTCTTTTTTTCCCTCCGAGCTCCTACTCTCACTCGCCTTCCTCGAGGACGAGGAAGGGTTCAGCTTGGGGGATTTTGACGTGCGTTTATATTTTATATATTCACACACGTCTTCTTTACGATTTTCTTTTGTTTTCCGTCGTCCCGTACCCACTTTCTTGTGATTTTTAGTTTTCTCTCACTTCTTTGTGTTTTTGTGTAAATGCAGGGGATTGCCAGCGTTGGGGACATATAAAGAAGATATCATGAGTCCCCGGAGCAACGGGAGGAGTCACACGCGATCCAGAGGGTCAAACGATGAAGATTGTTATATCTCAGCCCTCAACCGATCGGGTGGATCAGCCACCCAATCGGTTGATGCACGCGTATCTCACCTGGACGGAGGCTGAAGTGAAGAGCAGCTCAACCGACCGGTTCGTCGACCGGCTGAATCCAACAGAGCTCTCGGCCATTTGAAGATGAATCCAACCGATCGGGTGACTTCTCACCCGATCAGTTCATATGTAGCCGAATTTTCCAAACGATGACCTGGAGAGCTCAACCGACCGGTTCACTGATCGTGTGAGATCGACAGAACTCTCTGTCTTTTGGGCGTAATTCCAACCGATCGGTTGAATACTCAACCGATCGGTTCACCTGATGATGCATCTCTCAAATCGACGACCCGACGGCACCACCCGCTCTCCTCAGCGCCCGGTTGAAGCTTCTGAAGCCGATTGCGAAAGCGCCAAGCAGCTCACCCGATCGGTTGATGCTTCACCCGATCGGGTGACGTCGATTTCTATATATAGTTGACCTAGGGTTGCTGAAAACGGATCCGGTAATTTTTCTGTCCTTTTTTGTATTGCGACGGCTGGAATTTTATCTGTTTTTGTAAGTGTTTCGATTGACTCCAAACTTTAATATCGTCTTAGTACTATTGCTAGCATCTCATTTCAATTGCTTGATCATGATTTCTACCGTTCAATTTTGTTTAGATTGTATTTTAGCTATGAATTGTGAGTAGTTCCCTAATCTGGGATTTTGGTGGAAACCCCTTCATGGGTTCTCTCTAATGCGTCCTTAGGACTAGGATTTCGATAGGGATTAGGAATTTAGATGGTTACGCGGGGTGTTTCATTGTCATTGGCAGAAAAAAGACCGCCTTTGACCGTCGGGCCAAGGGGGAATAAACTTGGCGGTTGACTCCCTAGCCACAGCTCACGCCCTTAGCGTAGACATTAAATCCTAGCGCATTGAAACAGCAGGATGAGATGTCGAGAGTAATCGTTGCGAGATTAGTGCTCCCAGAGTCGGTCGGTGTTAATTTACATGGGAGTGCCCACCGACCGAACCCGGGTAGTCCTAGCGTATCATCTTGGGCACCGACCGGAATATCGGGCACATGGGATGCTAGGTATCACTCTTAGAGGCAACGTCTCACCACTAAACCCTAAATCCTATCGTATTCCTATCCGTCGATCGTAATAGTGAGAACACATGATAGGGTGGAAACCGAAGTCCTAGGTTTCCTTTTATATCGTTTATCCTTCGTATCTATTTTCCGTGACAACCATCGATCGTTCGGGCTAGCTCACCCATAGGGTGAACCGGTTCCTCTTTGACACAAGCACAACACACGCCTCCCTGTGTTCGACCCCCAAGACACACTACAACACCGTGTGCTTGCGGTATAAATAATTTAAATCTGGTATCCACAATCCTATTGCACTTGTTTGCTCAAACCTAGGGGACGTCATATAGATCATGGAATACCTAATAGATCCCACAGCCGAAGCATATGGGATCTTATTCATGCGTTCCTTTTCCAAGTCAGTTTTTGGAGACATCTCCTTGGAAAGGTTTATTCCATGATTGGTTGGTATAAAACCACCCTTACTATTTTCCATGCTAAACCGTTTTAGCACAGTGTCAATGTACCTGGTGTTGGAAAGTCACAACTCCTTTTATGGTTTTGATGATACAAACATATTATCTATGTACTAACTTTATCTATGCAGATGTTATAGCACAATCAACTAAGACAATCATCAAGTATACAAGTTGCAAGAAGCATCCATTACAAGACGAAGCTTATCGATGATATTTTGTATCTTGTAAATGAGATGTAATCTTTATTTTTTCTCTTGCCTTTACTTAGAATCTAAAAGCCTTGGTAATGATCTCTCTTAGTCGTTTAGGATCCGTCTTCAGAAAATCAAGTCAAAAATCCAATTAGTCGACCAACTCCTAGTGCTAGTCGACTAATTTCAATATTAAAATATTTCTGTCCTAAAACTTCGTCAAACCTATTTTAGAGTCTCTAGGATCATTTTTCCACAAATTTCTAACTTTCAAATTTCTAGTCGACTAACAGACTTTGTTAGTCTACCAGTCTATTTTCAAATCAGTTATTTTAAATGATTTATCATTTAAATAATATATTTTATTTCTGGAAGTTAGAACTGCCATAAACGGCTAGTTCTTATCAGTTTATATCCATTTACAGAAGTTACTTTCCGGTTTTGGAAGTTACTTTCTGAAAGGACACCTCAACAGCTAGAATCCTAGTCAGCAGTTCTAATTAGTCTACCAGTCTCTCCTATTAGTCGACTAATGGAAAAGCTTCCCAGAATTTTTCAAATTGTAGGCAGTTGTCCAACGTTCAAAAACTACCTTTTTGGGCTATAAATAGACCCCCAGACCCCTGCCTAAAAACACGAAAATTCACTCTCTTTCTCTTTTCTTAAGTTTACTTTTTCTCTCTAGAAAGTGAGTGGTTTTCAGATTTTCTTAGAGGAACCTATGCAGAAATTTCTTCCTCCATAGAAAGTCCAATCTTCAAGTTTGTTCTACTACAAGTTCCATCCAGAACCTTGGATATCCAATCACCTTCCTTGCACAATAATTACATCAATTATCAAGGCTATATGTGATATTGTTTCATACTCTTTCTTTATTTTAATTGGAGAATCTCTTGTTGAAGAGATTGTTCAAGTTTGCAACACGGGGAGCGTTGGCATCTTTGTATGTTGGTTACCTGCGGGGAGCAAGTGTTTTAGTGGATTCAAATCTCTACGGGGTAGAGGACTGGACGTAAGATCACAAGGATCCGAACCAGAATAAAATCTGTGTGTTTGCGTTTGGAATATTTTGGATTGTGTTCATGTATTTCCGCACTCTTATTGCAATTTTTTATTAAATTTTATTTTAGCAATATCGTCGTGATTTACACTATTCACCCCCCTCTAGTGTATTTGGTGTACCAGGAGATCCAATACCTAGCTTGGGAGAGACCTAGCATCCGTTTAGATCTATCTCTATAGATCATTACACCTAATATGTAGGATGCTTCTCCCAAGTCTTTCATGGAGAAGTTAGTTGATAGCCATTCCTTAACAGACTTTAACATCCCTATGTTGTTGCCTATTATAAGAATATCATCCACGTACAGTACGAGGATGACTAAAGAATTTTCACTAGTTTTCTTATAGATGCATAGATCATCTTCATTTCTGACAAAACCATACTCTTTGATTGTCTTGTCAAAACGGATGTTCCAACTTCTGGATTCTTGCTTAAGTCCGTAAATGGACCTATGCAGTCTACATGCTTTTCCTTTACTCCCACTAACTTCGAAACCTTCTGGCCAAGTCATGTAAATCTGCTCTTCTAAATCACCATTTAGAAACGCAGTCTTTACATCCATATGCCAGATTTCAAAGTCATAATGGGCAGAAAATAGCGAGTACGATCCGGATAGACTTGTGCATGGAGACTGGTGAGAAAGTCTCGTCATAATATATTCCTAGAATCTGATGCTAACCTTTCGCAACCAGCCCAGCCTTGTACATTTCTATCTTTCCATCTGCATCAATCTTCTTCTTGATGATCCATTTGTAGCCAATGGAAACACTTCCCTTGGGCACATCCTCTAAGGTCCACACCTCATTTACGTGCATGGATTCCATTTCGGATCTCATTGCATCTAGCCATTTATCAGAGTCTCTACTCTGAATGGCTTCTTGAAAGCTAACATGATCATCATCTAGAATGATGACATCATCGACCCCTCCGTCTACGAGAAAACCATAGTACCTATCTGGGTCTCGAGGAACCCTATCAGACCTCCTAACGATTGGTTGGGAAATTTCAGTTTCTGATTCTCCCACTGGTTCCGACTCATGTTCTTGTGTTAATTCTCCTTCTGAAAATTCGTCCAGATTTACCACCTTGCCAACAACTTCCTTCATAAGGAACTCCTTTTCCAAAAAGATGGCATGTTTGGAGACAACAACCTTTTGTGTCTCCAGATGGTAAAAGGCGTTTACTAACGAATGTCTCTGGTACCCAATGAATTTACAAAAAACTGATATATCTTCCAGTTTGTCTGGACTATGCCTTTTGACATATGCAAGACAACCCCACACCCTTAAATGTTTAAGGTTGGTTTTCTTGCCACTCCATATCAGATATGGTGTCGTCGGCATAGATTTCGATGGAACCTTATTGAGAATGTCCACAGCAGTTTCTAGGGCATAGCCCCAGACAAAGGTTGGTAACTCAGCTTCACTTATCATGGATCGCACCATGTCTAACAAAGTGTGATTTCTTCTCTCCGAGACACCATTATGCTACGGTGTGTAAGGAGGCGTGACCTGAGAGAGAATCCCATTCTCTTTTAAATACGTAAGGAATTCATGGCTCAAGTATTTTCCTCCTTAATCAGATCGAAGAATTTTAATACTTTTGCTAGTTTGTGTTTTAACTTCATTACGGGACTTCTTGAATCGCTCAAAAGTTTCGGACTTGTGTTTCATCAAGAACACATGGCCCAATCTAGAGTGATCATCAGTAAATGTAACAAAATATGAATATCCTCCTTTGGCTAATATAGACATAGGTCGACATAATTCAGAATGTACGAGACCTAAGAGTTTACCAACTCTCTCCCCATGACCTGCAAAGGGAGTTTTAGCCATCTTATCTTTGAGGCAAGACTCGCAAGTGTCGTATGACTCATAATTCGAGAGGCCCACGGACCACTCTTTATGTAACTGCTAAGTCTCTTCTCTCTGATATGGCCTAATCTACTGTGCCAAAGATAGGTTTCATTATAACCTGATTCCTTGTGTTTTAGTGTATTAACATTTAATACAACTTCATTATTCAAAGTGTACACACCATTGTTTAAGGTCCCAAATCCTAGCAATTTACTATCAAAAAATGTTCATAACGTTTTCGTTGATAGTAAAAATATAACCCTCTCTGGCCAAAGCTGAGACGGAGATAATATTGCATAGGAAATTTGGGATATAATAATATTGCTTCAAAATCTAGTTAGTACCATTCGCCAATGTGTGTTTAACATCTCCCATGGCCATAGCAGCAACACTTGCTGCGTTGCCGACCTGGAGAACTACCTCATTCTTTCCGAGCTTTCTATTAATTCTCATTCCATGTAACTTATTACAGATGTGAGAGCATGCATCGGTATCTAATACCCATGCATTAGAAGTCACGGAAAGAACTACACTTTGTATAACTATTATTGAAGTTGAGGCATCGGTATGCCCTTTCTTCTTTTGCTCATGTACTGCTTTTATTTCCCTTACCCGGTCATTATTTGTATTACCAGTTGAAAAATTCTTCTCTAGGATATGTTTAATACCACCCGCCATGCTGCAAATAATAGAACTCCTAAAGTTAGCATGGGTTCATAATTTTTAAATACAATTAGATTGGTTTTTATCCAATTATATACTCCCACTATTTTAATGATCATATTGAGTCATAACATTAATAAATTTAGTGGAAGAGGGATCTAACCATCCTGAGTCCCCCAACCTTGTGTATGCTCAACAAGTTGTTTGACTCCACAGTCGGTAGATGAACTCTTCATCAATCATATCATATATGACTCCATATAGATTTTTACCCCTAGCCACTTATGGTCATGAGTGTGCTCATCCAAATCATAATGATTAGTCTAGTCAGATCCTTGTCTTCGTGTCTAGCTTAACTTACGCCAGCGCTCAGTGTATACATGACATGACGGTTTGCGTTAAGTTTAGACTACATCATATGTAATTAAAACTGGGTTTCCATAAGGTTGTCATGCCACAGCTTGAGTATGCTCAACAACTATAACATGTAATCTATTGCCGCCAAAACTCCAAAACAATTAGGGCTACGATTTACCTTGAAGAAGATTTTTAACGTATTAGACTAGATATAGTTGACGGTGTCACATAATCATGATTCGCATTCTTGCGGTCCAGCGGAATACGGCCAGGGATTTGACTAGGTAAGGATCACTATCCCCAGCCGAGCTTAGGGTGATCCACATCACTAGTCAAAAAACACTAGACCGGATCATGATCTATTGAAGGAAACTCACCATTCATATGTATGCCATTAACTAAAATTGGCTTTATTAAAACTAGTTAATCCTATCAACTAGTTGAATCCTAAAATTCGAAATTTTTATCATTGGTTAATAACTTTTATTAAGTCCTAATCAACTATAAGGAATGAATTTTATGGTGCTATCCTAATCATGAATTAGCCATTTAAATCAAGTTTTAAATCATAGCGAAACAAAATAAAATTATCTTATAATTATAAGACAAATTTTAATGGCTAACCTAAAAAGTTTTCTTGTGTTATCAAATAATGAACAAGAATAACATAACCATTATAACAACTTAATTTTATCACATGAAATTAAGTTTCTGCAATTTTCAATAATCATCTCATAATTATTTCATGTTTCTAAAAAACATAATATGCATATCATAACATTTGCAGAATTGTTAGATCTGGATTTAAGCCTAGAGGGGGGGGGGGGAATAGGCTAATAAAAAAATTCTCATGCAACCCACGAGATGTCACACGCAGTTATAATCACAAGCAGTGTAAACAATAATCAGACACATATGCACATCAGATTTACTCTGGTTCAGTCGACCTCCACGACCTACGTCCAGCCCCCGAAAGCAAATATTATATTAATAGTGTACATGCACAACCTTAATAGCTAGAGAACCAATGTCTCTACACTCACCAGGCTCAGTATCCCACTTACCGTGTTTAACACTATCAATCTTAATATATGCTCTCACTTGACGACACCCGTAAAGTTTCTCTTGTCTATACCACCACTAGACAAGACCCCAAATAGTCACAAGTAAATGGTAAAGTTTTCATTGTGGAGACCAAAAAATACTACACAATAATAATAATAATAGTTTAGAAAGCTCAGTTTTGTGTAGTTGTCGTCGTCTCCGTCAATCAGCACGTGCCAGCTCTCGTCTGACAAGATGTAGATGTCACATCTCTCGTTTCCTCAACAACTAAAGTTGCGGCAATGAACTCTGGCCTTGGTTGCTTGCAACTTGTGATGAAGAACTCCAGTGGTCGGCTCCTCTAGCTGTGGCAGCAGTAGTGCACGTATAGTCCCCCTTGGTGCAGCAGAAGTGCACACAGTATCCTCCCTAGGTACAACACTTGAGAACTCCACTTGATGAAGACTTACTTGATGATGCTATGTGCAAGCTTGATGATGAGGCAAGGAGAGTAGGGGTCTTGAGGATGTTGCGGCAATGTGATCTCCTCCTTGGCAACTTGTGGCACTATGCAATGGTTAGATTAGGTTGCAACAATAGGTATGTGTTTCTCTTTTGGCCTTGTGTGATTTGTGCAAGGAGATGATATGGCTATGTTGTGGCAATGGTAAGGAGATAATGTTTAAGCAATGGAGTTCCCTTGAGGCTTGCGCAAGATGGAAGAGAGTAGGATATGGAGCTTTGGCCTTGTGTATATTGCAGCTATAGGAGTAGTTTGGCAAGTAGAGATGATGCAAGCTTGGGATATTGGCAATGATGGCTTGAGGAGCTTGTGACAAGAGATGATGAAGGGAAGAGACTTCAATATGCTACGGCTATAGGAGTTTCTTCTAAACTTGCGCAACGTTTCCCTTGGTATTTCAATATGGACGACTCCCTTATTTGTGTATGCCGCTACTTGATGCCCAGGGTTTTGATGTTGGCCGCATTTTCTTCCCCTTTGGATGCTTAGTTTATATATGAAAGGTTATAGAGAAGTTTATGGCTAATGAGAAATCCTAATGGAGATAGGAGTAGGAGATTTGGAGGGGTTCTATTTGATCTCATTGCAATGCTAATGGGATTAGGATTAGAATAGAATCTTTAATTGATTTGAATCAATCTAAAATTGATTTGTCCCAATCCCCATTAGATTGCTCTTTGAATAAGTCTCCATCTCTTTCCATGTTGGAATAGGATTTGAATGGCGATGGGGATATGAATCAATCTTAAATTGATTTGGGTAGGATCCTCTCCAATTTGACTTGGTCCACTACTTGTAGCTATAATCTCCATCTCTTTGACCAAGTCCAATTTGCTATATGGATAACAATTTCTCCATCTTCCAATTTACTATGTGAATAACAATTCCTCCATCAATTGACTTAATCATCACTTTGAAGAATTACGTCCTCGCCACTCCTGAAAAACTTTAGCACACACATTAGAACATTCACACACGTTTGTTATCATCAAACACGAAGTCAACGATCATTGTATTCAACACACGTTGTATCCAATAATCTCCACCTTTTGATGATGACAAACTTTTATAAGATTTGCACTAACGTTCCAAATAATACATCGTGACATGTGTATGTGTGTGAAGTGTGATAATGGGAGGATGTATGCAACAATATAGCCCTTGACGTACAAGCATACAAGCATGCAATGATGCAGTGATAATGTGATACAAATAAGCATGGCATGCTCCCCCTATTTTTGTGCTCCCCCTTGAACACATATTCACACATTCAATAATTCATTTATGCTACCCCTTAAACCAATATTCAAATATACACATATAAGCATTAATGCACCAAATCGTCATTATTTTCTCCCCTTTTGTCATCATCAAAAGCGTATACATGAAGTCTAGTTCATGTCACATGAAAAAATAAAGCACTATAAATTACAACTAGCACTTGCATGTCATTTTTCTTAGAATAGTCACTTCAAATTCAATGAAAATGTAACGTAGAATTCTACACCATCGTGTAAGTGTGATGATTAAATCATTGAAGCAAAAAGGGAGAAACTCTCATAGAAATCAACCAAAACCAATCCACATTTTCCAATAAACATGATATCACTAAGATTGATTTTTTCCACCTCATTAAAAATGAGTTCAAGATACCACACCCCAAAAAATAGCCTGTAAGGACTCTTAGATGTGGGGGTGGCATTGCTTGACAAGTAAAATACACCAACACTAAAGATTACCCATATAACATATGTTGGATACTCGTGGGTAATATACTTGCCATGAATTGTATCCATTTTACATACGAAGCAATATTCATTCCATTTTCATTTTTCTTGTTTCATATTTAATACTTTTGTGCTAAATTTTTATCTATGTCAAATACACATCATATCCCTTCGATTTATCTGTTATTTTCAACCTACATTTACTTTCTAACATTTCATAAAAGAATCTCTAATTGTACAACAATATTCAATACAAGTGGAAGTGAAGGTGTAGGTGTAGAAATCAAGTTATTCATTTCAGTAAACATGTCATGGCTACTTAGGAATTCTAACATGCGCATGTAGCTATAACAATAATACAATGATTTCTACAAGGATATGAATGACATTCAATAATACTACTTGAATGATACAAAGAGAAAAGATATTCATTAAGCACAATTTTTTTTTGGTTTTTTGCCTTTTTCAATTTTATTGATTTTTATAAATAATGACTCAAGCAAACTAGAATCAAGCAAATAAACACACAAATAAAAAAATAGTTCAAGCATGTAGAATCTATAAAGGTATGCATTAATTTCATAGAAAAATATATACCTTCGCGTCGCCATTTGGCAAAGGAGCGATATAATGAAAACGTTCAATCCAAAACTCCTTGCCAAATCTCCATCGTACCTACACGGTAGATGCTAGTGTGACATTGGAATCCAACAAGGTCCACTCATGTTAGCCATTAAAGTTTTAGGAACCCACACTTGTTTAAACTTTATTTTCGTGTTCCTATACTTACAATAATAAGATGTATGACCAACACTATCACAAGTACATCATTTAGCATGCATATTTTTGACAATAGTAGGCACATTGTGAATTTTCTTAAATTTTGGCTTTTCAACATTTTCCAAACCAAATCCAAGTCCTCGTCTATTATTGCCATATAATTGATTTTCAAGTATATTATCCAATGAGTGTTTAGCAATTGAAAACTTCCTTAAGGACAATTCTAGACTAGTTACTTTATATTTCAATATCGCATTTTCATTCACAATCAAAGTGCATTTACTTATATAAGCTTTCTTGTTTTCTCTTCCTTCTTTTCAAATTCAACCATTTTCTTTTAAGCTCATTATTTAGCTTGCACAATTTATCATTAAGCTCTCTAATCACATAAACTTTTTCAGTTTCAAGCTTAATTAAATCTAGCTTAAGCATGCTAATATCATTCGATAAAGAAGGACAAGAAAGGCAATTAGTTTTTTCATGCAACCTACAGTTCTCTTTTTCCAACAAAGCAATAGTAGAATCACTTGCAACAATTTTTCCTTTTAGCTCTTTAATTTCTAATATCATGTTGTAAGTGTCTTGTTGCATTTCATTGTTGGAATTTCTATAATCTTCTAATGTGGATTCTAGCTCTTCAATTTCCTCTTGCATGCCTTTACAAATAATTAGAAGTTCAGCTTTACTACCAGATTTTATCTTATCATCTTCTGCCATGAGGCAGAGGGAGGAGTGTGCGTAATCCTCATTCTCATCCTTGCTATCCATGTCCCACGTTCGTACCACAGCTTTTCCTTTCTTTTCTGCAATATTAGCTGTGTCTTGTGGGCAATCCTTTATAACGTGACCCTGCTTTTTACATTTAAAACATTTGACTTTATTAATTGCAGTCTGTTCAGATGAATTTCTAGAAAGATTATAATGGCTAGAACGATTAAACCTTTATTGCATGTCAGCTCTTCCTTGAGGAGTATTGTTGTATTTTCTGAAGCCTCTAACCATCAACTCTATCTCCTCCTCCTCATCTTCATCTTCATTAGCTTGAAGAGCTAGTGGCTTTGGAGCTTTTTCCTTCTCCTCTGGTTTCTCTCTAGCCTCTATATTCTGCAACTCAAGCTCGTGAGACATTAAGTTGCCTATCAAGTCCTCCACTCTAATCTGCGATAGATCTTTTGCTTCTTGGATGGCGGTAACTTTAGGCCTGAAAGATCTTGGCATCGCCCTTAAGATTTTTCGTACATGTTCAATGCTAGAATATGGCTTACCGAGGAAGCTAGACTTGTAGACGATGTTGGTGAACCTCGCAAACATCTGTGATATGGACTCTGATGGTAACATGTGAAAGCTCTCATACTCTGTGCTCAGAAGTGCACGTCTAGACTACTTCACCAGTGACGTTCCCTCATGCGTCACCTCCAGTGTATGCCATATTTCCTGTGTAGTTCGACATGTGAGATACGATTAAATTCAAATTTACCAAGAGAGCATATAAGAGCATTCATAGCTTTTCCATTTAAAAAACATAATCTCCCATCATTATCATCCCACTTGTCTTCAGGTTTAAGCATATCAATATTTTCAATTTTAATAACAGGTGGCTTATAACCTTTTTCGACAATGTGCCAAACTTTATAATCAACATATATCAAGTAGATTTTCATCCTAGATTTCCAATTAGCATAATCTGCTCCATTAAATTTAGAGGGTCCTGATATGGACTGACCTTCAGAAAAAGCACAATCAATAGAGTTATTCATTGTCACTCTAGGCTAGATCCTATAACCTGCTCTGATACCACTTGTTGGATCTGGATCTAAGCATGGGGGTGGATAGGCTAATAAAAACGTCTCGTGCAACCCACGAGATATCATACATAGTTAAAATCACAAGCAGTGTAAATAATAATCAGACACAGATGCACAGCAGATTTACCCAGGTTCGGTCGATCACCACGATCTACGTTCAGCTCCCGAAAGCAAATATTATATTAATAGTATACAGGCATAACCTTAATAACTAGAGAACAAATGTCTCTACTGATGGGTTTTGATGGACCCTTAGGGCACAAATCCGTGCCCGTCCTAAGTCAAACGGATCACAGAAAAAGAAATTGCAGCGTAAAAAATATATGTTAATCTAATTAACATGCAGCCCTAACAAACAAATACCATTAGCCAGGATCTCTGCCAACTCGGGGTGGATCTGACCACCCCAAGATGGATCTAACTATTGCGAATAATTAAAACGAAAGCTTCTAAAAATATAACCGGAACCTTGCCCTAGGGCAGGCAAGGTGTACTGCACCGTCTTCTGAGCCGATCCATGTCCCACGCCGAACTGCTCCTCGAACAGCTCCTCGAACTGAGGCGAGCAATCCTCGTGTCGCCGAGCCAACTACGCACCGAAGAAAGTTTAACGCGAGTGAAGCCTTCGCCAAGATTTTGGATCCGAATCCGAACCCCTTCGTGGCTTCGCTAGAGCCCTTCATGAGTAAGGCAGAAATTTAGGGAGAAGAGGAATTAATTTAAGCTTTGATCCAAGTGTGCTCCAACATTTTTGGGAGATGCTCAGATCTTGAGCTTGGGACAAGTTTTGTGGAGGGAAGCATACCCCTATTTATATAGGCGGCTGACCCCTCCCTTTACTCAAATTCCGATGTGGGACTAAAGTTTGGAGTTAATAAATTCAATTAGTTTGACTTTTACAAAGGCCAAACTTCGGTGAATTTTGACTCCCTCACCGTTGAGCTTCATGATTGATACAACCTCTCAATTCGAAGGGCGTTCAACGATGAATGCATAGGAAAAACGGCGAGTCAATCTGAGTCCTTTTGACCCTCCAATTGATCGCCAAAAGATCAGGCCAAGGCTTAATTTTCGTCCAAAATCAGCTGTCACAAAAACTGCACTGCACTACGGTTCTGCACCCATTTCTGCAGAGCCCACCACGCCCACGGACGAGCCCAGACCAGGCTGAGTGCCTGGTCTGGGCACACCCAGCCTGGGCGCCTGGCCCAGGCGCCACGTGCCCAGGCACCAGGCGCCTGGGCCTGGTGCCCAGGGCGCCCGGCCCAGGGCGCCTGGGCGGCCAGTCGCCCCAGGTGCTTGGGGCCCGTGCTCGTGCCCAGGCCCAGGGTGCCCGCCCAGGGCGCCTGGGCACCCTGGCCCAGGGCACCTGGCCCTGGTTGGCTAGGTGGCCAGGCCAGACCCGGGTGGTCTGGCTTGGTCTGACCCATGCCCAATTTGGGCATGGGTCAGACCTCTTTGATCTGTTTTGCATGTAACTTGGGCATTTGGCGTCCGATTTGGATTCCGTTCGAACCTGTGTTTAGAGCGGGACATTCCTGTCTTACAGGTAACCTTTTCCATGCATTTATTATATTAAATATGTTCTTAAACAATTTAAGACACATTTAACCCTTTTGCATCGTATGCAAATTAGTCCCTATCTAGGCTTAAAATTAACATTCGCATCAAATGCAATTTTCTATCCCTTGAATGAAATGCATATTCTCCCTAATGATTCTACATATTACTTGATGAAGGTCGCACTCAGTGTGAGACCCTACAGCCTGACCCTACTACAGGTTGGGCTCGAAGCCCTATACGGTAGTGACCACGAGCAGCAGTTGCCGTCCCTGTTTCAGTATCATAATTATGTGGTTGACTCATCGACATGAGTATTTTCGGGACCACCCTGACTGTGTCTGTGATAAATTCTACAATTTTAGTCTCTTCGGCTAAACTATGTCGTTTAATTCAAGTCTAGGGTACAGTCAAACTGTCAACCCCAATAACTCGAATCGGGTTCGTTTCCATCAATCTTTAGTCAAATAATGTTGGACAACTTCAACATACACTGGCCAGAGTTTTCACTAAAGACCGAACTAACACTACGACACTAATTCCCATTGACCGGGAGAGATGAATCCTATCTTGGTCATTACTCTCCTCGCACGCTTCAAATGTCACCCGACCAAATACCTTTCGACATGCCTAGCCTCGAAGCTAGGTCAGATATCTAAGTGATACCATTCACGTACAGGTTCGTACAATGACCTCAAGTCAAAGACCAACTTGCCTATCATCACTAAGAGTCATCATTGACAGATTGGTCAATGTAACCATATGATAACTCTTGTGGGTCGTTCAGTGAACTCATTCTCCAATGAGCACCTGTATCTCGTCTTCGACTTTGCCAAGTCAAACGATCATGAGATCATCGTCACCGCTATACGGTGAAGACTTAAGACACAATGGTCTATCCGATGTTTCGATATCCTTATCTCAAAACATCTACGACCACGAACACTTTTAGACTTATGCTACAGACGGTCAAACATTTCTCCATGATCGAGATACTCATCTCGATACATGTTTGACCTTGTATTAAGTCTCAGGAATTTACCTAAGTTAATTACTAATGAAACTACTTTATGATTTAACTTAGATAAATACTTACCATACAGCTTACTGTAATTGTGAACAAGATGTTTGTATAGATACCCGGAGATAAATTGCCTCAAGGGCATACATCTCGCAACATCTCCCACTTGCACTCAGGCTCATTTATCCCGGTATCTTGTACCGCATTTACACATGAGTCTTTCCAGACTTCATGTGGTAAAGCCTTCGTGAGTGGATCTGCTAAAACGTCTACTGTATAGACTTAAAGGGTTTTCTATGTTTATCTTAGACCATTCATTTGGATCTCTTCCTAATAATTCCTTTGGTCTTACGGAATCCATTTATTTTCCTGGATCTCATCCGACTCATCGTACCTTACGACAATAATTTTTAATAAGTTATTGGTCATTTTAGACGATTCATATTTAAAAGTGTCAAACTCTTTTGACCACTTTACCCAAATATGTTCCATCCCCTTGACGCCTCACATGTGTTTTATTCGCTCCCACTGACCTTGAAAACTCTCTGGCTAATTCATATATGTTTGTTTTTCTAAGTCATACTCAGATAACTGACTATAAATGAATACAATAGTTTTCATGGTCATCTTGAGCATTTACGTAGAGATCGGTCCGAGTAGATCTGTACGCATCTTCTTGCGAGACAGTTTCATCATAATCTGTTTATAGGAATTAGATTGAAAGCGTTCTCAACCAACGTTTAGCTGTACTTCACTACTTTCTTTCTACACCAATCTTCTAAACTCGAAGATTTACTTGTAGACATTAAGAAACAATTTCTTTGGGCACGTAAACTGAAGTCCATACTATATTTACGTGCACGGACCTATTGCATCAAGTTGTTAATCAGATTCTATACTCTGAATTTCATCCTGGAAGTTATCTTAAACCAACATTGACTATGATGTCTAACTCGACTCTTTGTCTTACGAGACTCAAGTAATCTTTTAACTTCATAAAGATTGATTTAATGAATATCTTATTGATAATGTTATCATAGAACCTTATCAAAACC
Organism: Scilla litardierei; assembly: GCA_030789695.1. Taxonomy (NCBI): domain Eukaryota; kingdom Viridiplantae; phylum Streptophyta; class Magnoliopsida; order Asparagales; family Asparagaceae; genus Scilla; species Scilla litardierei. The sequence continues at coordinate 230,393,870 of CM061141.1, read as the reverse complement.
TAGACATATTTATCTGGGCTTTAACCCAGAGGGAGGATCGTAACTCATTCACTTTGCCATGAGTCACACTATGTCTAACAAAGTGCGATTCATGCTCTCTAACACATCCAATATGTTAAGATACTTGACCTGCGAGAAAATCACATTTTCTTTTATTTTATGCACGATTCATACAGCTAAGTATTCGACTTTTCGATCTAATCGAATCAGTTCAAATATTTCTGTGTTTTATTCTCTATTTTATCAGACTTGTGTTTCATCAAGAACACGTGTCTTAATAAAATAAGAATAACCTGTTCTGGCTAATCTAGACTCGGGTACATCGGTATATACGAGACTGAGTTCAACAACTCATTCTCCCACTGTCTTACAGAAGGATTTTCGGCCATCATACCTAAGAGAATAAGATTCACAACTGTCCCTAGACTTTATAATACGAGAGTTCAGACCCCTCTTTATGTGACTTGTGAAGCTTAGTCTCTTTGGTACGGCCTATTCTATTTTGCTATATAAGTTTATTACTATCTTGCATATTTATATATTTACATTTAATGTATTATAGTTATTACAAATTACTTAACACAAAACATTTCTTCAGAAGCAAGGTGACGACGTTCGTCAAAAATGTGTCAGATGTCTTTTGTATAACAATTACTTTGAAATCGTGACATTAAATATGTCACATTTTCAGTTCCTCCTACTTACGCCTTTACTAATGATAAATAAAACTATCTTTCTCAATTTGACTTTACCTTAGTGCCTTCTTCCTTTTCTAAATCTTATTTAGTTATTAAATGTCTCACCTAAACTTAAATAGCTATGCATGCATCTCATGTACCTGAGCTTTGCAACCTTGGGTATAGCTCAACAGTTGCTCGACTCAAGATCCGGTTGGGATACATGGTCTTGAACCACTCATGCACTCATATTCGATTCAAACAGTTTGATCGAATTTTCGAACCTTACGGATCGAACATGCTTTTCATACAACCTTGAGTGTAGCTCAACAAAGTGTACGGAGAAAATTGCTATTGAACATCGATATGTTCACGCTGCCCCATATAGAGGTGAGTGACATGTAGCGTGCATTTATTTTGTTGGACTCAGAACTTAATGAAATCCTATTCCTTAAGTCTGTCTTTAAGAAGGTATTTTAATGTCAACGAGAATATAGTTTATTCTATCAATTAGAATTTAACTTGATATTACATTAATCAACCAATTTGACCAGTTAACTTATTCTGTTAGAATATTATATTTGGATTCCGTCGGTAAACTTAGAACTTGCCCTAGTTTAGCATATGTTCATGCTTTTAAATATAGATAGAATGGCTTTTATCAATCTATATCCTCCCACTATTTTTGCGATCATTCTAAGCCTTAATAATGAACGATTTAACCAGATTAAATTAATGGGTAAGAGATCCAATCACCTGAGCCTAACAACCTTGTGTGTAGCTCAACAAATTGCTTGACTCTGCAATCGTTAGATAACTCTTCATCAATCATATCAGATATGACTCTCTTAGCGGTTTTTACCCCTAGCCATTTGTGATCATGAGTGTGCTCATCAAATCACAATGTCTAGTCTAGTCAGACCCTTGTTTTCTTGTCTAGCCTAACTTACGCCGACGCTCGGTGTATTCATGACACGACGGTTTGGGTCAGGACTAGACTACATCATAGATTTAACTTGCCCCGGTGCTCGGTGTATTCATGACACGACGGGTTGGGTCAAGTCTAGCCATACTACGTCATTGGCTTAACTTACACCGGCGCTTAGTGTATTCACTACACGACGGTTTGGTCCAAGTCAATATTTCATCTTATGTATAGAGAAGTTGGTTTCTACAAGGTTGCCATGTCACAGCTTGAGTGTAGCTCAACAACTGGAACACGGGTCCTATAGTTGCCAACCCCAAAAACAAGGAGGGCTACGTCTAATCTTGAAGAAGATTATTAACGTATTTGACTTAGATATAGTCCAGAGTGTCATATAGTCATGATTTGCGTCATTGCGGTCCAGCGAAACACGGCCAGGGAATTGACTAAGCCAGGATCACTTATCCCTTAGACTAGCTAGGGTGATCCAACAAACTTAGCCAAGCGCATTGACCGGATCATGGTCCATTGAATGAAGCTTGTCATTTTTATATGCGTGCCATAGATTAAAAGGCTTTTATTAACAACTAATTAATCCTATCAACTAGTTGAATCCTTAAATTCAAAATTTTAGGATTTATTAATAACTTTTATTAAATCCTTATCAACTATAAGGTTCACGTGCTATCCTAATCGTTATTAGGATTTTAATAAATTTGTTAACAACGCTAAAAGAGAAGTCCTTTAATGAGAATTAATTACATAACAATTAGAATTAAAATTTTCATTAAAGGGACTGCCCTAATCAGGAATTAGGTCTTAAAGTGTTGTAAATATTTTATTAAAACATAGTATGTCATTAGAATTTATCTCATAAATTTTAACGAGTTCTTAATGGCTAACCTAAGAGGGTTGTCTTGTGTTATCAAATAAGTGACAACATTTGCATAGCCATTAACATAAAGTTACACTAATTTTAACGCATAAAAAGAGTGTTCTACAATTTAAAAATTAAATAGAAAATTATTTATCTAATAAACAATTTTGCATGCATTTCTTAAATTTAACATTTAAATTTAAAATAGTGAATTTAAAACATTTTAATTTTTATCTTATAAAAATATAATAGTTTTAAAAGGATCATATGATATGCATGCTACTAAAATATTTATCGCATAAAGTTTTAAAGTTTCTAAAATCAGTTTTAAAAATATCACATAAATATAAAACATCATTTAAAAAAATTTCATGCATACAAATTTAGCATATAAATATTTAACAAAATAAAATCATTTTAAACTTATCGCATAAATTTAAAGAAACCTTTTACTGTATTTAAAAGCATTCAATTAATTAATCGCAGTCCTAGATCAGCATACAGACATGGCTCTGATACGACTGATGGGTTTTGATGGACCCTTAGGGCACAAATCCGTGCCCGTCCTAAGTCGGGCGGACCACAGAAACAGAAATTGCAGCGAAAAAATATATGTTAATCTAATTAACATGCAGCCCTACGGAACAAGACCCTTAGCCAGGATCTCTGCCAACTCGGGGTGGAGCTGACCACCCCAAGAGAGATCTAAACTACATCGAATAATTAAAACAAAAGCTTCTAAAAACATACCCGGAACCTTTCCCTGGGGCAAGCAAGGTGTATCGCACCGTCTTCCGAGCCGATCCCTGTCCCACGCCGAACCGATCCTCGAACCGAGTCGAGCAATCCTCGTGTCGTCGAGCCAACCACATGCCGGAGAAATTTTCACGCGAGTGAAAGCATTCGCCAAGATTTTGGATCCGAATCCGAAACTCTTGGTGGCTTCCCTAGAGCCCTTCAGGAGTAAGGCAGACATTTAGGGAGAAGAGAAATTACTTTAAGCTTTGATCCGAGTGTGCTCCAATGTTTTTGGGAGATGCTCAGATCTTGAGCTTGGGACGAGTTTTGAGGAGGGAAGTAGACCCCTATTTATATAGGCGGCTGACCCCTCCCCTTTACTCAAATTCCGATCTAGGACTAAAGTTTGGAGTTAATAAATTCAATTAGTTTTCCTTTCACAAAGGCCAAACTTCCGTGAATTTTAACTCCCTCACCATTGAGCTTCATGATTGATACAACCTGTCAATTTGAAGGGCGTTGAACGGTGAACGCATAAGAAAAAACAGCGAGTCAATCGGAGTCTGTTTGACCCTCCAATTGATCACCCAAAGATCAGCCCAAGGCTTAATTTTCGTCCAAAATCAGCCGTCACAAAAACTACACTGCACCAGGGTTCTGCACCCATTTCTGTGGGGCCCACCATGCCAGCCTGGTCTGGCCACACCCAGCTTGGGCGCCTGGCCCAGGCTAGGGCACATGGCCCAAGCGCCTGGCACCCAGGCGCCTGGCGCCTGGGCCTGGCGCCCAGCCCCAGGGCGCCTGGGCCTGGCGCCGCGCCGAGGCCCAGGGTGCCCCCCTGGGTGCCTGGGCGCCCAGGCACCCAGGCGCCTGGGCCTGGACGCCTGGCCCAGGCCCAGGGCGCCTGGCGCCCTTGCTGGCTAGGCAGCCAGGCCAGACCCGGGTGGTCTGGCCTGGTCTGACACACGCCCAGTTTGGGCATGGGTCAGACCTCTTTGTGTTGTTTTGCGTGTAACTTGGGCATTTGGCGTCCGATTTGGATGCCGTTCGAACTAGTGTTTAGATATGGACATTCTCGTCTTACAGGGAACCTTTTCCATGCATTTATTATATTAAATATGGTCTTAAACAATTTAAGACACATTTAACCCTTTTGTTTCATATGCAAATTAGTCCTTATCTCGGCTTAAAATTATCATTTGTATCAAATGCAATTTTCTATCCCTTGCATCAAATGCATTTTCTCCCTAATAATTCTACCTATTACTAGATGAAGGTCGCACTCTGTGTAAGACCCTACAGCCTGACCCTACTACAGGTTGGGCTCGAAGCCCTATACGACAGTGACCACGAGCAGCAGTTGCCGTCCCTGTTTTAGTATCATAATTATGTGGTTGACTTATTGACATGAGTATTATCGGGACCACCATGACTATGTCCGTGATGAATTCTGCAGTTTTAGTCTCTTCGTCTAAACTATGTCGTTTAATTCAAGTCTTGGGTACGGTCAAACTGTCAAACCCAATAACTCGAATCTGGTTCGTTTCCATCAATCTTTAGTCAAATAATATTGGACAACTTCCAACATACTCTGGGCAGAGTTTTCACTAAAGACCGAACTAACACTACGACACTAACTCCCCTTGACCAGGAGAGACGAATCCTATCTTGGTCATTACTCTCCTCGCACGCTTCAAATGTCACCCGACCAAAGACCTTTCAACAGGCCTAGCCTCAAAGATAGGTCAGAGATCTAAGTGACACCATTCACGTACATGTTCGTACAATGACCTCAAGTCAAGGACCAACTTACCGATCATCACTAAGAGTCATCATTGACAGATTGGTCAATATAACCATATGATAATTCTTGTGGGTCGTTCAGTGAACTCATTCTCCAATGAACACCTGTGTCTCGTCTTCAAATTTGCCAAGTTAAACGATCATGAGATCATCGTCACCGCTATACAGTGAAGACTTAAGACACAATGGTCTATCCGATGTTTCGATATCCTTATCTCGAAACATTTACGACAACGAACCCTTTAGACTTATGCTACAGATGGTCAAACATTTCTCCATGATCGAGATACTCATCTCGATACAAGTTTGACCTTGCATTAAGTCTCAGGAATTTACCTGACTTAATTACTAATGATAACTACATTATGATTTAACTTAGATAAATACTTACCGTACAGCTTACTGTAATTGTGAACAAGATGTTCGTATAGATACTCGGAGATAAATTGCCTCGAAGGCATACATCTCGCAACATCTACACTCACCGGGCTCAGTACCCCACTCACCGTGTTCAACACTATCAATCCTAATATATGCTCTCACTTGACCACACTTGTCAAGTTCCTCTTGTCTGGACCACCACTAGACCGACCCCAAATAGTCACAAGTAAACGGTAAAGTTTCCCCTACGGAGATCAAATAATACCAAAAATAATAATAATATTTTAGAAAGCTCAGTTTTGTGTAGCCATCGTCGTCTCCGTCAATCAGCACGGGCTAGCTCTCGTCTGGCAAGATGTAGATGTCACGTCTCTCGTCTCCTCAACAACTCAAGTTGCAGCAATGAATTATGGCCGTGGTGGCTTGTAACTTGTGATGAAGAACCCTAGTGGTCAGCCTCATCTAGCTGTGGCAGCAGCAGTGCGCGTACAATCCCCCTTGGTGCAGCAACAGTGCGCGCACAGTCCTCAGCAGTGCGGCAGAAGTGCACGCGTAGTCCTCAGCAGTGCGGCAGCAGTGCGTGTAGTAGCCTTCCTTGGTGGAGCACTTGAGAACTCCCCTTTATGTGGACTTTCTTGGTGATTCTATGTGCAAGCTTGATGATGAGGCAAGGCGAGTAGGAGTTTTGAGGATGTTGCGGCAATGTGATCTCCTCCTTAGCAGCTTGCGGTACTAGGCAATGGTTAGAGTAGGTTGCGGCAATAGGTATGTGTTTCTCTTTTGGCCTTGGGTGATTTGCGCAAGGAGATGATATGGCTATGTTATGGCAATGGTAAGGAGATAATGTTTAAGCACTGGAGTTCCTTTGAGGCTTGCGCAAGATGGAAGAGAGTACGATATGGAGCTTTGGCCTTGTGTACATTGCAGCTATAGGAGTAGTTTGGCTAGTAGAGATGATGCAAGCTTGGGATATTGGCAATGGTGGCTTGAGGAGCTTGCGATAAGAGATGATGAATGGAAGAGACTTGAATAGGTTACGTTTCCCTTGGTATTTCAATATGGACGACTCCCTTATGTGTGTATGCCGCTACTTGATGCCTAGGGTTTTGATGTTGGCCGCATTTTCTTCCCCTTTGGATGCTTAGTTTATAGGGTAAATTGCAGAAAAATACCCTCACGTTTGGGCCATTTTTACGTAAATACCCTGACGTTTATTTTCATCAAAATATATACCCAAACGTTTTCCGACTCTTTTAAGTTAATACCCTTTTTTAATTTTCCGTCCAAAAGACAGAAATTGGGACAAATTTACCCCTGAATGTTCCTTTTATAAGTTAATACCCTCATGTTTGGACCTTTTATAAATTAATACCCTGAATTGGGTGTGTGTGTCCATTGGGGTGGGTGGGTGCATGGGTGTGGGGTGTGTGTGTGCACGCATTGGGGGGGTGTGTGCATGGGGGTGAGTGTGCGTGCATGGGAGTGAGTGTGCGTGCATGCATTGGGAGGGTGTGTGTCCATGGGTGTGTGGGTGTGTGTGCATGGTGTGTCTACATGGGGTGGGTGAGTCTGTGCATGGATGGATGTGTGCATGGGTGGGTGGGTGTAGGCATGGGGGGTGGGTGCATATGGTGGGTGGGTGTGTGTGCATTGGGGTGGGTTTATGCATGGGTTTGTGTGTGGGTGTGTGCGTGCATGAGGTGTGGGTGTGGGCATGGGTGTGTGTGCATTGGGTGTGTGTGCATGAGGTGGGTGTGTGTGTGTGTGCATTGGGTGCATGTGTGTGCATGGGTGTGTGGTTGTGTGCATTGGGGTGGGTTGGTGCATGGGGTGGGTGTGGGCATGGGGTGGGTGGGTGTATTGGGTGGGCGTGTGCATTGGGGTGGATTAGTGCACATGTGATCGTCTACATTATAGTGCCCAGATTGAGCCGATACTTTAACAGGTCACACACGCCCATGTACCCATCCACCCCAAGCACACACACCACAAGCACACAACCCACCCATGCACGTACACCCACCCCATGCACACAACCCCCACACCCATGCACACACGCCCACCCCACACAACCCCACCCCCAACCAAGGCACACACTCACCCTAAGCACACACCCCATATGCGCACAAACCCCATGCATACAACCCACCAACCCACGCTGACATACCCACCCCACACACACACACACAGCCAATGCCCACACCCACCCACCCATGCCCACACCCACCCCTTAAGCACACACCCCCCACCGATCCCACGCGCACGCACCCACCCTACGCACATACACCCTCCAACCACACCCACACCCCCCATGCACACACACCCCCATGCACACAACCCACCCACCCCCCGTGCACCCACCCACCCACACCGATAAACACACCCACACACCCTTGCACACACCCCCCCACCCCAAGCACACACCCCACACACCCCCCACGCACACCCACCCCCCTACACACACACCCACGCACACCCACCCCCACGCACACCCACCCCCACCCACCACACGCACACCCACCCACCCATGCACACACCCACCCCCATGCACACACACCCACACACACAACCCACCCACCCACGTGCACACACCCTATGCACACACCCCACCCCAGCCCCCCCAATGCACACACACCCCACACACACAACCCACCCACCCCACGCATGAACGCACACTCACCCACTCACCCACCCCATGCACCATCCCACCCGAGAGAGAGAGAGAATTGGGGGGAGAGAGAAAGAGAATTGTAGAGAGAGATTCGGTGTATAGAGAGAAAGAGAGAGAATCTGTAGAGAGAGGAGAGAGAATCTGTAGAGAGAGGAGAGAGAATCTGTAGAGAGATAGAGAGAGAATCGGTAGAGAGAGAGAGGAGAGAGAATCGGTAGAGAGATAGATAGAGAGATAATTGGGGGAGATAGAGAATCGGTAGAGAGAGATTCGGTATATAGAGAGAAAGATAGTGAATTTGTAGAGAGAGAGGAGAGAGAATCGGTAGAGAGAGAGAGAGATTCGGTAGAGAGAGAGAAGAGACCTTAGGGTATTTACGTAAAAATGGCCCAAACGTGAGGGTATTTACCCAAACGTGAGAGAGAGGGGCAAAATGGTACAATTTAACACCGTTAGCCCATTTTCCGTTACAGGGTATTAATTTGTCACAAAATGAACATGAGGGTATTAACGTGAAAATGGCCCAAACTGTTGGATATTGGACTCCCCGGATTTGGTTTTGGATGATGAACAAACATAAATATATCGTGAACTAACACTTTGTGAGGGCAGTTATGGAGATCGTCGCCAAATTCATATGAATATCAATTACGACGTCTCAAGACTTCTCAAAGCACGTGATCGTATGCCTAAAGCTTTGTTGAAGCTTATGGACCATTTTAGAAGTCATGAAGATTCGATTGAAGCTATTGAAGACGGTATCGTCAAGTTTTATTTATAGTCTTTAAGCTTCTTTCGTAGAATGTTAAGACTTGAGTAGGTCTTACGGTTTAAATCTTCATAACGCTCATATCTTAGCTCTAGGATCTTAGTAGAAGTCCATACAATCTTTCCCGAAGCTTCGCGCTTCGATTCGCGACTTCTTGTGCATGTTAGTTGGTTCAAGAAGAAGAACTGACCGACTAGATGGTGATCTAGTCGGTCGGCAAAGCTTCTTGGACCGACTAGTTTCTGTCAGTCAATTCTAAGCTCTTTACTGTTTACAGTTATTCGGTCTAAGTTGACTCACCGACCGATTAGTTTGTAAACTAGTCGGTCGGTGATGCTTCTGTGACCGACTAGTTGTGCTTTCCCTGTACATGCACATTTGAGCCTGAGCTATTGTTTATCATTAGTCGGTCTGTGTTCTTTGATCGACCGACTAGTTGATGAACTAGTCGGTCAACGTTCCTTCTTGGACCGACTAGTTTAGCTTTACTGTACATGCCAATTTTTCACCTAACTTACTGTTTATCGTTAGTCGGTCTATGCTCATTTGGCGACCGACTAGTTGGTGAATTAGTCGGTCAACATTTGTTCTTGGACCGACTAAGTCAAGTTGTGCTCAGACTTCAGTTTTATCTGTTAGTCGGTCTCAGTTGAGTAACCGACCGACTAGTTATGAAACTAGTCGGTCAGCTACTCTTCTTGGACCGACTAGTTCCTTTAGTCTGTGCTTCAACCTTTTGGCTGTTCTTCCATTAGTCGGTATACATTAATTGATCGACCGACTAGTTGATGAACTAGTCGGTCGGTGGTTGTTCTTTGACTGACTAGTTGGGTTCAGAAAAGAGCCGTTGGAGCATTAATTGAAACGTTTTTCTTTCTCTCTCTCCTCTAACCTATATATACTTGATGGGCTACATTCATTGCAGTCAAGGCTGATATTATTGCAAGTTTAGAGATCAAGAGAAATCATTCCAAGCTCATTCAAAGCTCTTTCATTCCATTCAATAATCTCTCCTCACTCTTACTTTCAAAGAGAGATTCATTGAGTGTGAAGCCTTCCAAGACAAGTGCTTGATTCTAGGTCACCAACATCCCCATAGCTCTCCATCGCTGATCTACATCTTGGAGCTAGGGTTTGGTGCCACTTCTTCTTCCTCAAAATCATCCTTGCCCTAATTCGTAAGCATTACTCAAGGCATAGGTATTTTGTCGGTAAGAAGTTTCTTATTTCATTTCAATTTCATATTGTAAGTTTCACTCTCGGTTGTGAGAGTGTGGTTGTGATCCCGGGTTGTGGGAGTCACAAATTACTTTGTGTATGATTTGACTTGTGGAGGTTTTTCACAAGTATTTCATAGTGGAAATCTTGAGTTAGGGTTTCTAACTCAAGTATCATGAGGGGATCCGGGTGTTTGGGACGTAGGATCACCGGGAACAAGTCGGGGAGACTTGGGTGGATCCGAACCCAGTAATATCGTTGTTTGCGATTGTTTCTTTGTTGTCTAACATTTACATTTTCCGCATTGTTTGGTAGAGTTTGAAAGTGATTAGGAATTAGCCTCTTAATTATTTTAAAGTACTATTCACCCCCCTCTAGTACTTGTGCAGTAGCTTAGCAGGGCATTACATTTGGTATCGGAGCCAAGTCTATAGCTATGTCTGCCAACGACAACAAGACCGTGCGTCCACCTTCCGACTATGGCACCTTCAGGAACCGTGAAGGAGCATCTTTGGTGATGGAAGGACATTCCTCAACGAGGCCTCCATTCTTCAACGGTACCAACTACGGGTACTGGAAATGCCGGATGGAAACTTTCTTCCGGAGTGCATCTCTATGGAGGACCACGATGAAGGAATACATCGAGCCCGCCGAAGAAGACTTTGAGAAATCGACAACCGCGGAGGTCGCCGCGGAGGTAAGCAATGCCAAGGCAATGAACGCCTTGCAATGCGCATTGGAGCCCGAGGACTTCAATAAGATATGCACATGTAAGAGCGCATATCAAATTTGGAACTCCCTCCTCATACTACATGAAGGGACGAGTAGGGTAAGAGACTCTAAACTCGTTGTTGTTAACAAAGATTACGAAATGTTTCATATGCAACAGGGTGAGAAGATGAAGGAGTATTATGCTCGCTTCGTCGACATCATAAACGAGTTGGAGGCTCTCGGCAAAACCTACACCCAAAAGGAGAAGTGTTCGAAGCTTATCGAAGGACTTCCTTCTTCTTGGGAAAAGCGTACCTTCGCCATCGAGGAAGGTAATGATATGAATAAGTACACCGTAGTTGAACTAATGGGTACTTTAATGTCATACGAGGTACGCAAGGATAGCAAGTTAAAATTGCAGGAAAAGATGAAGTCCTACCTAAAGCAAGACGAGCCAAAGAAGAAGGCTATTGCTTTCAAGGCCACTCCATCCACATCCACATCAACCGATGATGAAGACTCGGAAAATGAGTTGGACTTGGAGTCCATGGCACTCATGGCCAAGAAGTTCAACCGTTTCTTCCGAAAAGGTAACTATAAGAACAAAGCTAAATTTGGTTCTTCTAACGCCTCCTCCTCTCCTTTGTGTTTCAAGTGCAATAAGCCAGGACACATGAAAGCGGAGTGTCCTCTAAATAAGCAAAAGGAGAAGTGGAAGGCACCGAAATTCGATAAGTCCAAGAAGTACAAAAAGGGGTACAAAAAGGGACTTGTCAGAGCAACATTCACCGACTCCGAGGATTCCTCAAGTGGAGAGTCGGACGATGAGCAAGTGGAGCAAGCACACATGTGCTTCATGCCAAGAGAGGAGCATGATCAAGGATCTTCCTCTTCCGATGATAGCGACAACGAAGGCGATGAGGTAACTATGGATGACCTTAGGAATGCTAATTCTCAATTATGGTCTAAGTATACTAAATTAGTAAATAGGTATACTAAAGTAAAAGATGACTTAGCTAGCATTCAAACCTCGCCTAAAACTATCATCACCAACAACGACACCGTTGTTGAAGGGTTGAAGAATGAGATTGTTAATCTCAAGACTCAACTTGAACATGTTAGCATTGAGGATCCGGAAGAACATAAGATAGAGGATTTGATTTCTCAAAACTCGACTTTGAGTATTGAGAATGAGAATCTTAAATCTCGTGTTTATGTGCTCACATCGCAAGTATCCACTTTGGATACTTCTTTGCGTTCTCTCACCGAGAAATATGAGAACACATTAGGCCGAATTAATAAATTCAATATGGGTAAGGACCATTTGGATAAAATCCTAAGTGACTTACTTCCGGCCAATCACCACATTGGCTTGGGGTATACGATGGGAAGTTCATCCAAATCGGCCACTACTTTTGTTAGGCCAACTTCCGGTGACTCAACGAGTGGTAGCAAACACTCTATTGGTAGTTCTTCTACCAATGGTGCTTCCACCTCGTTCACACCCTCTTTCGGAAAGAAACCCACTTTAGGTGGACCTCCAAAGAAGGGGCATGCTTATATGTACACCAATACTATGCCACGTAGGAACACATGTCCTACTCCACCGGCTCACACATATGATGATTTCTATGCTACACGCTCACGGGCACATGCACACCATGTGAGACATCCTCACGCACGTGTTAGTCCACATGCATATGTTCACCCACATCATCGTATGAATAACTATCCACATGCACCATTCCATCATGTTCCTTATGCCTATCCACGACATGCATCACGTAGAAACCAACAACGCATGCATGCACCCAATAGGATGAGGGCTCCCAAGATTTTCACTAGTTGGAGCCCAAAGGACACAAGCATGGATGAAAAACAAGTTTACATGAATGCTTATTTTTCGGATGTTGTGCATAGTAGAAATTATGTGGGGAAGTCTAAGTCCAATTGGACTTGGCTTCCAAATGTCTAATCTTTTGGACCCAATGACCTTGGGTACCATGATATGAAATTTTCTATCTTTAGGTACTCAAGGAAAAGAAAACGAAAAGGAGCAACAAATTTAAATTTAGCTCCAAGGGGAATTGGATACTTTATAGCGGGTGTTCAAAACACATGACGGGTGACGCTCAATTGCTCTCCGGAGTGGTTCCCATTGCAAATGGAAACCACGTCGTATTTGGAGGCAACGAGAGCGGAACCATCATAGGTGTTGGTAAAGTGGGTAATCCTTCTAAACCCCTTATATGTGATGTTTATCTTGTTAAAGGATTAAACCACAATCTCATTTCAATAAGCCAACTTTGTGACAAAGGTTACGAAGTTAGCTTTGTGAAAGGAATGTGCCATATTTTAAATAAGAATACTAATGATGTATTATTTTCCGGCACACGTCATAAGGATATATATATCCTAGATCTTCCAAGATCACATGAACAATGTCTTATTGCTAACACAAGTGAAAAACACTTATGGCATCGACGTTTTGGTCATGTGAACTTTGGAACACTTTTTAAGCTTTCCAAGTTAAATTCTATTAGAGGCTTCCCTAAGCTTGTCTTTCAAAAGAAAAGCTTTTGCGACTGGTGTCAACGAGGCAAGCTTCCAAAATCTTCATTTAAACCTAAGAAAAGCATTTCTTTTAAGCGGCCTCTAGAGCTATTACATCTAGATTTATTTGGGCCAACTAGAGTTGCTTCATTATGTAATGCTAGATATGGACTTGTCATCGTTGATGACTTTTCTAGGTTTACTTAGGTATTTTCATTGTGTAATAAAAATGAAGCTTTTGAAAACTTCACAATTTTTGTTAAGAAAGTACAAAATCTCTTAGGAACCACCATTGTCACTATTCGTAGTGATCATGGAGGTGAATTTGAGAATGAGTCTTTTGAGACATTTTGTGATGAATTTGGTATTACACACACATTCTCTTTCCCTCGTGCACCTCCTCAAAATGGTGTAGTTAAGAGAAAGAATAGGACGCTAGTGGAGTGTGCTCGCACTATGCTTGATGATAGCCAACTTGGCCATCAATTTTGGGCAGAAGCGGTACACACCGCTTGCTATGTGTTTAATAGAATATTTTTGAGGCCCGGCACTAAACAAACTTGTTATGAATTGTTGTTTGGTAGGTTGCCTCAAGTTAAACATTTTCGTGTTTTTGGTTCAAAATGTTTTATTAAGAACACGTATGGTAGTTTGGACAAATTTGATCCAAGATCCGATGAGGGGATTTTTGTTGGATATTCTTCGCGTAGCAAAGCCTACCGGATATTCAACAAACGAACCTCAACGATCGAGGAATCGCTTCATGTGTCATTTAATGAAGGATTTGTTCCAACTAGAATTACTAATGATGATGACTCTATGGATGTCTTATGTGATTCAATTGGTAATTCTAACTCTAATGATTCTATTGATTCTATTGAGACTAACCCGTCTAATGAAGTTGTTGAGAATGTTCCTAGTGATCAAGGTATTCCCAAACGGCTTCATACCGTTCGTGACCATCCTCATGAGCAAGTCATTGGCAATATCCATGATAGTGTCAAGACGAGATCGCAAGTGAACTACTTCGCTCATTGTGCCTTTGCCTCCTCAATAGAGCCAAAGAATGTTAATGAAGCATGCGAAGATAGCGCTTGGATCTTAGCCATGGAGGAGGAACTCATTCAATTCGAGAGGAATGAAGTTTGGGAGCTTGTTCCATTGCCATCGAAGAACCACACCGTCATAGGGACAAAGTGGATCTTCATGAACAAAACCGACGAAAACCAAGTCGTCGTCCGGAACAAAGCCCGGTTAGTTGCTCCAGGCTACCGTCAAGAGGAAGGTATTGATTTCGAAGAATCCTTCGCTCCTGTAGCTAGATTAGAATCAATTAGATTATTATTGTCTTTTGCATGCCATAAGGATTTTAAATTATTTCAAATGGATGTTAAAAGTGCATTTTTAAATGGAGATGTTGTTGAGGAAGTTTATGTTTCTCAACCTCCGGGCTTTATTAATGAAAAATTTCCAAATCATGTTTTTAAACTAAAGAAAGCGCTTTACGGTTTGAGACAAGCTCCTCGAGCTTGGTATGATCGCCTAAAGAATTTTCTTTTGGATTTGAAATTTAAAATGGGAGAAGCCGATTCTACACTTTTTGTTAAGCATTCGAATAATGATATAATTTTAGTTCAAATATATGTTGATGATATCATTTTCGGTGCTACTAACTTTGCTCTTTGCGAAGAGTTTTCTAATGTGATGAAGGATCAATTTGAGATGAGCCACATGGGTGAGCTCAAATATTTCTTAGGTCTCCAAATTCGCCAAATGGACGATGCAATCTTCATCCACCAAACGAAGTATACGGTGGAGTTGCTTAAGCGATTTGGAATGGAGAATGCCTCCGGGAAAAAGACTCCAATGAGCACGACTACGCATCTTGATAAGGATACGGGCGGTAAGGATGTAGACATTCGTCTATATCGAGGTATGATAGGTAGTTTACTTTATCTTACCGCAAGTAGGCCCGATATTATGTTTGCCGTATGCGTATGTGCTCGTTATCAGTCTCAACCTAAGGAGTCTCACTTAGTAGCGGTAAAACGTATTTTTCGCTATCTAAGTTACACTTTAGATTTTGGATTACTTTATCCGAAATCTAGCACATATGAGTTAGTCTCATATAGTGACGCCGATTATGCGGGATGCAAATCCGACAGGAAGAGTACTAGTGGCACTTGCCATTTTATAGGAAATTCCCTTGTCTCTTGGTTTTCCAAGAAGCAAAATTCCGTATCACTTTCAACCACCGAGGCGGAATATATTGCCGCCGGTGCCGCGTGTGCTCAAGTTCTTTGGATGAGACACACACTTAAAGACTTTGGTATAAACTGTGATACTTGCCCTATCATGGTGGACAACCAAAGTGCAATATGTCTTTCCAAGAACCCGGTACACCATTCCCGTTCGAAACACATAGATGTCCGACACCATTTCTTAGATGATCATGTTGCTAAAAAGGACATCATATTAGTGTACGTTGAAACCCAGAAGCAAATCGCCGATATTTTCACGAAACCCCTAAAGGAGGACTCCTTTGTGCGGTTACGTCGAGAATTGGGGATTATGGGTGAATCCGAGATATAGGATTCATTTTTATTCAATATTCTTGCATGCTATACTATTCGTTATATTTGCTCATGCTTGAAGTATTGAAATTTTCTGGATTTTTGTTGAATTTTCGGAATTTTCGCTCGATTTGTGCGTAATCGTCAAATTTCAGATTTTCGATGTTTAATGGGGTAGTATAATGATTAATGAGAGTATTTTGATGTTTCATCCAAGTGTGATTAGGAGAGAAATCAAATTTCATAGATTATCAATTTTTGGACCTCTTTAGTCGGTTCATGTTCAGTGACCGACCGACTAGATTAAGATCTAGTCGGTCAGTAAATGAACACAGACCGACTAATTCTTGTCAGTTAACTTGGGTTCTGTCACTGTTTGCAACTAGTCGGTTCAAGCTCATTGACCGACCGACTAGATCGTAATCTAGTCGGTCAGTGCTTGAACTGTGACCGACTAGTTGTGACGGGGGCAATTGCGTCTTTTGGCTTCTAATCGACTTATTAAGTCAAATCGACCGACTTCTTCCGCGTTTAGTCGATCAAAACCCTTCTCCAGCTCGAAACTCCCAAACCCCCGCTCGACTCTCTTCGACTTCCGTCGATCTCCGGCGTCTTTTCCATCCATCCACCGCCGTTAATCTCCCTCCCCTGGGTATATCTCCTCCTCCTAGGTATCTCTCTCCATTCTAGGGCTAGCTTTCAACTTCTAGGATTAGGGTTTCTACTGATTTCGGCCTAGGGTTTGCTAGGGTTCCGGCCATCTAGGGTTTCTTAGATTTGATATTTCTTGCGTCGTGTCGTGCCTCGATTATGGCTCGTACACGTATCCCGATCACTCCATCTAGCCCCTCGCCGATGACCGTAGAACCTACCCCTACGGATCCCGTTCAACCTTCGAGAACCCCTCCGAAACGCCGTGCTAAGACCACCCAACCTTCGTCGTCTTCGCCTCCTCTCAAGAAGAAGAGGACGACGACCGCCATGCCTAGAGCCCAACCCAAGCCCAAGCCCAAGCCCAAGCAACTTGCATCTCCCTCTTCTTTCCATACTCCTACCAATTTCGATTCCGATACCGAGTATAGACCCGAGCCTGAGACTCATATGGAACCCACTCCTCCTACCCATCCTGAGTCTAGCTCCCGACCTCGTTCATCTACCCGTAAGCCTAAGGGAAAGGCTCCGATGCCGGTAGGCGGTGTCGATATCTCGTTGTGTCGCGATGACCCTTTGTGTCTCGCGGCTTACAACCGTATCGAGCATTGCCCACTGATTCTGGAGCATTTTGTCCAGTTTAGTGACTTCCTAGGCCTCGCCGATCTTCTTTCGTCCTCCGGTCTACTCGATTACCTTCGATACGACACGAAGACGAACCCTCACCCCTACCCTCGCCTAGTAAAACTATTCTATGCCAATAGGATCTGGGGTCAGTACGATGCGACCCACTCGATTGAGACGACTGTTTTGGGGACTCATATAGTCCTCACAGCAGAAATCTTAGGAGAGATTTTGGGTATCTCCTCGTCTGGCCTCCTCCCCTCTGACATTTCTGTTGATGATATCAACTCCCTCGATCAGGTCGTCCTATCTCAGATTTTTCATCAGATTCCTCCCGCCATGATTGGCGTGCCCTCCAAATCCTTCAAGCCTAATGCATGGGTCCTCAATTTGATTCTGAAGTCGTGCTTGCTTCCCAAGTACGGCTCCTCATCTCTTCCGTCCCAGCCTTTTCTGAAGTTGATCTATGCTATTTTCATGGGGAGCTCGATTAACTGGGCTCGCATTATACTCGATAAGATGGACTCTTTCGAGTGTATTCGCAAGACCACGAAGTCGGGTCACATCCCCTTCCCGTGCTTGTTGACCCTTGTTTTTCGTCACTTCCATGTCACACTTCCTCGTGACGATGAGCGTCCACTTGGTCCTCCCCTGAACGCGACATCCGTCAAGAAGTCTCTTGCGGCGCTCCGTCACGTTCAGAGGACGACACCTTCAGCGTCTGCCTCTGCTTCTGCCTCAGCTGCTTCCTCTACCACTCTTGCCGATGTCGTTCGTTCGATCCGTCGTTTGGAGTCTCGTCAGGCTCGTTCTGAGGAGATTCTCAGCCGTATCGCTCGACACCATGGTATTGAGATCCCTCCGTCTTTTTCTGACGAGGATGAGTTGGACGAGGAGGATATTAAGGAGCTTTGTCGTGCTTCTACTCGTGCCCCCGAGGGCACTTCTGGTGCTGCTGCTGCTGCTTCGTCTGCTGGTGCCCCTGAAAGCACATCTGTTGCCACCGCTCCTACGGTGGATGCTACCACTGGTGCTCCCGAGGCCACTACCGTCACTGCTCCTGAGATCGTCTCTTCTGCCGTGCCTGAGACTTCTGCCGTCGCTCCAGTTGACCTTCCAGTTGATCCAGTTACCACCACTTCTCCTGCAGAGCCTGCTGCTGCTGCAGATCCTGCCGCTTCCTCTTGAGCTTCTTTGAGGACTCTCCCGATACTCATTGGATGACATATCTAGTTGTGAGAGATGTTGGGTAGGATAGTGTGGGTGGCTATGATTTTTGGATCATTTTGATGATTATTTTGATGTACTTTGATGATGTTGTATGTTGCATGACACTCTGATATCTGTCTGATATGATGTTGTATTTTGTGCTCCGATCAGTGGATCGATGTTTTTGTATGTCAGTGATGTTTATTTTTGATGTACTCTGGTTCATACTTATTATATATATACATCGCAGTTGACATTTCATTCTATTGTGCACAATTTATAATTTCGTTTATGTTCCTGATGTTTGATTTCGTCGCTCGACGAACATAACTTGGTTTAATAGAACTTTGTTTTATGGAAACATAGAATTGTTTTCCATGCACTAAATTAACCAAGAATGTTGATATTGAAGGGTATATTCCATAACTCAATCTGTTAAATTGATTTGAGTTTTGATGATTTCGTTTTACGACTTTCGACTATGGTTTCATTGACACGCCTTGATTTTACTCGTATTTTTCTTTGGTGTCACGTGAACCGTCGTCGTTTTCTATGACTCCCTTGCTTTTATTTGAAGCCATTGTTGTCGTTGATCTCCTCCCGCTCTTTTTGCTAATGCCAAAGGGGGAGAGATATAATAATAACGATGTGCTAAATGATAATTTAAAGCACTATTCCAAGAATCTAATTTGATATGTTAGATTCAGGGGGAGTTAAGATATATAAATGGATTTTCAAATCCGATATTTCAATAACCAACTTTTGGTATTCGAAATTTCAATAATCGATTCTCATTTATATACTTTACTCGTCTGCTTGATGCGTATTATTATTGTTTAATTTGGAATTAACGTGTCATCAATGCAGGGGGAGTAAGTAAATTACATTTGAATCATTATTTTTGATTATTATTTATGTTGGTTTGTCATCACCAAAAAGGGGGAGAATGTTGGATATTGGACTCCCCGGATTTGGTTTTGGATGATGAACAAACATAAATATATCGTGAACTAACACTTTGTGAGCGCAGTTATGGAGATCGTCGCCAAATTCATATGAATATCAATTACGACGTCTCAAGACTTCTCAAAGCACGTGATCGTATGCCTAAAGCTTCGTTGAAGCTTATGGACCATTTTAGAAGTCATGAAGATTCGATTGAAGCTATTGAAGACGGTATCGTCAAGTTTTATTTATAGTCTTTAAGCTTCTTTCGTAGAATGTTAAGCCTTGAGTAGGTCTTACGGTTTAAATCTTCATAACGCTCATATCTTAGCTCTAGGATCTTAGTAGAAGTCCATACAATCTTTCCCGAAGCTTCGCGCTTCGATTCGCGACTTCTTGTGCATGTTAGTTGGTTCAAGAAGAAGAACTGACCGACTAGATGGTGATCTAGTCGGTCGGCAAAGCTTCTTGGACCGACTAGTTTCTGTCAGTCAATTCTAAACTCTTTACTGTTTACAGTTAGTCGGTCTAAGTTGACTCACCGACCGACTAGTTTGTAAACTAGTCGGTCAGTGATGCTTCTGTGACCGACTAGTTGAGCTTTCCCTGTACATGCACATTTGAGCCTCAGCTACTGTTTATCATTAGTCGGTCTGTGTTCTTTGATCGACCGACTAGTTGATGAACTAGTCGGTCAGCGTTCCTTCTTGGACCGACTAGTTTAGCTTTACTGTACATGCCAATTTTTCACATAACTTACTGTTTATCGTTAGTCGGTCTATGCTCATTTGGCGACCGACTAGTTGGTGAATTAGTTGGTCAACATTTGTTCTTGGACCGACTAAGTCAAGTTGTGCTCAGACTTCAGTTTTATCTGTTAGTCGGTCTCAGTTGAGTAACCGACCGACTAGTTGTGAAACTAGTCGGTCAGCTACTCTTCTTGGACCGACTAGTTCCTTTAGTCTGTGCTTCAACCTTTTGGCTGTTCTTCCATTAGTCGGTATACGTTAATTGACCGACCGACTAGTTGATGAACTAGTCGGTCGGTGGTTGTTCTTTGACCGACTAGTTGGGTTCAGAAAAGAGTCGTTGGAGCATTAATTGAAACGTTTTTCTTTCTCTCTCCTCTAACCTATATATACTTGATGGGCTGCATTCCTTGTAGTCAAGGCTGATATTATTGCAAGTTTAGAGATCAAGAGAAATCATTCCAAGCTCATTCAAAGCTCTTTCATTCCATTCAATAATCTCTCCTCACTCTTACTTTCAAAGAGAGATTCATTGAGTGTGAAGCCTTCCAAGCCAAGTGCTTGATTCTATGTCACCAACATCCCCATCGCTCTCCATCGCTGATCTACATCTTGGAGCTAGGGTTTGGTGCCACTTCTTCTTCCTCAAAATCATCCTTGCCCTAATTCGTAAGCATTACTCAAGGCATAGGTATTTTGTCGGTAAGAAGTTTCTTATTTCATTTCAATTTCATATTGTAAGTTTCACTCTCGGTTGTGAGAGTGTGGTTGTGATCCCGGGTTGTGGGAGTCACAAATTACTTTGTGTATGATTTGACTTGTGGAGGTTTTTCACAAGTATTTCTTAGTGGAAATCTTGAGTTAGGGTTTCTAACTCAAGTATTCGGAGGGGATCCGGGTGTTTGGGACGTGGGATCACCGGGAACAAGTCGGGGAGACTTGGGTGGATCCGAACCCAGTAATATCGTTGTTTGTGATTGTTTCTTTGTTGTCTAACATTTACATTTTCCGCATTGTTTGGTAGAGTTTGCAAGTGATTAGGAATTAGCCTCTTAATTATTTTAAAGTACTATTCACACACCCCCCTCTAGTACTTGTGCAGTAGCTTAGCAGGGCATTACACAAACGTGAGGGTATTTTTGTGCAATTTACCCTAGTTTATATAGGAAAGTGTATGGAGAAGTTTGTGGCTAAGGAGAAATCCTAATGGAGATAGGAGTTGGAGATTTGGAGGGATTCTATTTGATCTCATTGCAATGCTAATGGGATTAGGATTAGAATAGAATCTTTAATTGATTTGAATCAATCTAAAATTGATTTGTCCCAATCCCCATTAGATTGCTCTTTGAATAAGTCTCCATCTCTTTCCTTGTTGGAATATGATTTGAATGGCAATGGGGATATGAATCAATCTTAAATTTATTTGTGTAGGATCCTCTCTAATTTGACTTGGTCCAATACTTATAGCTATAATCTCCATCTCTTTGACCAAGTCCAAGTTGCTATATGAATATCAATTTCTCCATCTTCCAATTTGCTATGTAAAGAGAAATTCCTCCATCAATTGACTTAGTCATCACTTTGAAGAATTACGTCCTCGCCACTCTTGAAAAACACTTAGCACACACATTAGAACATTCACACACGTTTGTTATCATGAAACACGAAGTCAACGATCGTTGTATTTAACACACATTGTATCCAACAAGAATTAGATCATGGTAGATTTGGCTCTGATACCAATGTTGGTATCGGTCTGATATCATTGCAACGCTGTTAAGGCCCATCATCGATGGCACCTTAGACCCGTCAAAAGATCCCTCACGAACTTGTTTTACGGCAAGCCTCTCGACAACGCCCACCCCATCATAAGATCCCCATCTTATCATGACTTGGTACGGTAAGAGGGATTACTTCGGGTCAGCTCATAACCCGAGAACCCGTACTCAAGAGTAACAAGCTCTGATACCAATGTTGGGTTTTGATGGACCCTCAGGACATAAATATATGCACGTTCTACGTCGGACTGACGATAGAATCATAAAATTGCAGCGGAAAAATTATTAAACACTTTAATAAAAGAACCTAAGGATATCATGCACCCTATCCAGGAAAATCTACTATCTTGGGGTGGGTCTGACCAACCCCGAAGATAGATCTAAAGTACTGCAAATATATGAAAGCATAAATAAAATTAAGTTACCCGGAAGTTTGCTTCCGCAAAAAACAAAGCGTCATTTCAAGCAAAAACTTTAGCTCCCTAAAGCTAGCTACCTCTGCGCCTCCAAAACTGGTCCACCCGAAGCAATTCGACACCGCGCCTCTGAGCCAATCACTTGCCGAAGAAACTTTTACTTAAGCAGACCCATGTCAAAGACTTTTGGATCAAATCCAAACATCCTCGCCACCTTGCTAGGACTCGATTGGAGGATCGAAAGAAGTGTAAAAGAAGAAATAATTTAAGTCTTAGATCGAGCGTGCTCAAAAACCTTTTAGAGCTTCTCGAATCGTAGACTTGGTGTGAGTTTTTATGAGGAGGGCCACCCCTTATTTATATAGGGAGCCGACCCCTCCTCCTTTGCTACGAGCAATGTGGGACTATTAAAATGGGTCTTTCGGAATTAATTTTATCGAAGTCCAACTTCTAAAATCAACCATAAATCCATTTCTGAGTTTCGTCTTTGAAACAACCTACCAAAATGAAGATCTCGAGACAATGATCGCATAGAAAAACGGCGTCCAATTCCGATATAATTTGACCCTTCAAATGGCAAAAACAAAATCCAAAATTGGTTTTCGCACAAAACAGCCAAAGCACACTTCGCAAGGAAGCAGATCTAATCGTGCCACGTGGGCGATCTGCACATGTCACGTGGGACATGCCTGTTCTGGGTAGGGCTACCCGCATACAGGAGCGTGAGCCCCACTCGGGCCGCACGCGGGCACCGCCCGCATGCATTGCACGCGGCCGTACGCCTGCGTGCAGCTACACGCGGGTTGTGCCCCGTGGGTCAGACCCGCATTATTGGGTCGGACCCGCTAACTCCTGACGGGTCTACACGGGGCAGACCCGCAAGCCCTCTTAGCCCTTTTGAAGTTGTTTTCGTGTTTTCAGACTCGTTTGAGCTCTGATTTGAACGTGGTTTCTTCCTGTTGTTTCGTCCCCTTCGATCCCATGCATCTTTGTCAACATAATACTGATATGTCCATATTTTACATATATTTATTGCATCATTGA